>CAXDIW010000160.1:215000-251621 GCA_963989415.1 Cerceris ruficornis
TTTTACTCCCGGCGGCGAAAGGTCTACGCCGCTAGGACTTTGAAAAAATTTTGCTACCGAGTAAACGGCGGGAGTAAAAATGACTGACCTTCTTGGCGAGAAAATCTTTGCTCCCGGCGGCGAAAGGTCTACGCCGCTAGGACTTTGAAAAAATTTTGCTACCGAGTAAACGGCGGGAGTAAAACTGATTGACCTTCTTGGCGAGAAAATCTTTGCTCCCGGCGGCGAAAGGTCTACGCCGCTAGGACTTAGAAAAAATTTTACTCCCGGCGGCGAAAGGTCTACGCCGCTAGGACTTTGAAAAATTTTCATACTTTACGATTTTTTCTCTCGATTTTATCGGTATAGGAAAGCGTTGTAGAGGAAAACGTTTGGGACGAAAGTTTCATGGCTTGCGATGCTCTACAAGAATACGACATTTCGATCGCCCGCCGAAATTAGGAAATCGCTTAATTAACAATAAGTTGCAAAAATTTGTTTATTAACAAAAATTTTCGCCCCGGGCAATATTGTTTCTCTTTCGATTCCGCGCCAGAAAGTATTAAAACTTTTTCCTCTAGGTCGCACCGCTGCCGCTCTACTGTCTTGGCGGAAACACCACTGCCGCCCGTCCTTACGAAATCGGTTAATCAACAATAAGTCGCAAAATTGGCCTATTAACGAAATTTTTCGCCCAGTGCAATGTTGTTTCTTTTTCGATTCTGCGTAAAAAAGAAAGATACACTTTTTCCTCTAAGTCGCACCGTTGAGGCTCCACACTCTTGTAAAGGTCTACGCCGCTAGGACTTAGAAAAATTTTCATACTTTACGATTTTTTCTCTCGATTTTATCGGTATAGGAAAGCGTTGTAGAGGAAAACGTTTGGGACGAAAGTTTCATGGCTTGCGATGCTCTACAAGAATACGACATTTCGATCGCCCGCCGAAATTAGGAAATCGCTTAATTAACAATAAGTTGCAAAAATTTGTTTATTAACAAAAATTTTCGCCCCGGGCAATATTGTTTCTCTTTCGATTCCGCGCCAGAAAGTATTAAAACTTTTTCCACTAGGTCGCACCGCTGCCGCTCTACTGTCTTGGCGGAAACACCACTGCCGCCCGTCCTTACGAAATCGGTTAATCAACAATAAGTCGCAAAATTGGCCTATTAACGAAATTTTTCGCCCAGTGCAATGTTGTTTCTTTTTCGATTCTGCGTAAAAAAGAAAGATACACTTTTTCCTCTAAGTCGCACCGTTGAGGCTCCACACTCTTGTAAAGGTCTACGCCGCTAGGACTTAGAAAAATTTTCATACTTTACGATTTTTTCTCTCGATTTTATCGGTATAGGAAAGCGTTGTAGAGGAAAACGTTTGGGACGAAAGTTTCATGGCTTGCGATGCTCTACAAGAATACGACATTTCGATCGCCCGCCGAAATTAGGAAATCGCTTAATTAACAATAAGTTGCAAAAATTTGTTTATTAACAAAAATTTTCGCCCCGGGCAATATTGTTTCTCTTTCGATTCCGCGCCAGAAAGTATTAAAACTTTTTCCTCTAGGTCGCACCGCTGCCGCTCTACTGTCTTGGCGGAAACACCACTGCCGCCCGTCCTTACGAAATCGGTTAATCAACAATAAGTCGCAAAATTGGCCTATTAACGAAATTTTTCGCCCAGTGCAATGTTGTTTCTTTTTCGATTCTGCGTAAAAAAGAAAGATACACTTTTTCCTCTAAGTCGCACCGTTGAGGCTCCACACTCTTGTAAAGGTCTACGCCGCTAGGACTTAGAAAAATTTTCATACTTTACGATTTTTTCTCTCGATTTTATCGGTATAGGAAAGCGTTGTAGAGGAAAACGTTTGGGACGAAAGTTTCATGGCTTGCGATGCTCTACAAGAATACGACATTTCGATCGCCCGCCGAAATTAGGAAATCGCTTAATTAACAATAAGTTGCAAAAATTTGTTTATTAACAAAAATTTTCGCCCCGGGCAATATTGTTTCTCTTTCGATTCCGCGCCAGAAAGTATTAAAACTTTTTCCACTAGGTCGCACCGCTGCCGCTCTACTGTCTTGGCGGAAACACCACTGCCGCCCGTCCTTACGAAATCGGTTAATCAACAATAAGTCGCAAAATTGGCCTATTAACGAAATTTTTCGCCCAGTGCAATGTTGTTTCTTTTTCGATTCTGCGTAAAAAAGAAAGATACACTTTTTCCTCTAAGTCGCACCGTTGAGGCTCCACACTCTTGTAAAGGTCTACGCCGCTAGGACTTAGAAAAATTTTCATACTTTACGATTTTTTCTCTCGATTTTATCGGTATAGGAAAGCGTTGTAGAGGAAAACGTTTGGGACGAAAGTTTCATGGCTTGCGATGCTCTACAAGAATACGACATTTCGATCGCCCGCCGAAATTAGGAAATCGCTTAATTAACAATAAGTTGCAAAAATTTGTTTATTAACAAAAATTTTCGCCCCGGGCAATATTGTTTCTCTTTCGATTCCGCGCCAGAAAGTATTAAAACTTTTTCCTCTAGGTCGCACCGCTGCCGCTCTACTGTCTTGGCGGAAACACCACTGCCGCCCGTCCTTACGAAATCGGTTAATCAACAATAAGTCGCAAAATTGGCCTATTAACGAAATTTTTCGCCCAGTGCAATGTTGTTTCTTTTTCGATTCTGCGTAAAAAAGAAAGATACACTTTTTCCTCTAAGTCGCACCGTTGAGGCTCCACACTCTTGTAAAGGTCTACGCCGCTAGGACTTAGAAAAATTTTCATACTTTACGATTTTTTCTCTCGATTTTATCGGTATAGGAAAGCGTTGTAGAGGAAAACGTTTGGGACGAAAGTTTCATGGCTTGCGATGCTCTACAAGAATACGACATTTCGATCGCCCGCCGAAATTAGGAAATCGCTTAATTAACAATAAGTTGCAAAAATTTGTTTATTAACAAAAATTTTCGCCCCGGGCAATATTGTTTCTCTTTCGATTCCGCGCCAGAAAGTATTAAAACTTTTTCCTCTAGGTCGCACCGCTGCCGCTCTACTGTCTTGGCGGAAACACCACTGCCGCTCGTCCTTACGAAATCGGTTAATCAACAATAAGTCGCAAAATTGGCCTATTAACGAAATTTTTCGCCCAGTGCAATGTTGTTTCTTTTTCGATTCTGCGTAAAAAAGAAAGATACACTTTTTCCTGTAAGTCGCACCGTTGAGGCTCCACACTCTTGTAAAGGTCTACGCCGCTAGGACTTAGAAAAATTTTCATACTTTACGATTTTTTCTCTCGATTTTATCGGTATAGGAAAGCGTTGTAGAGGAAAACGTTTGGGACGAAAGTTTCATGGCTTGCGATGCTCTACAAGAATACGACATTTCGATCGCCCGCCGAAATTAGGAAATCGCTTAATTAACAATAAGTTGCAAAAATTTGTTTATTAACAAAAATTTTCGCCCCGGGCAATATTGTTTCTCTTTCGATTCCGCGCCAGAAAGTATTAAAACTTTTTCCTCTAGGTCGCACCGCTGCCGCTCTACTGTCTTGGCGGAAACACCACTGCCGCCCGTCCTTACGAAATCGGTTAATCAACAATAAGTCGCAAAATTGGCCTATTAACGAAATTTTTCGCCCAGTGCAATGTTGTTTCTTTTTCGATTCTGCGTAAAAAAGAAAGATACACTTTTTCCTCTAAGTCGCACCGTTGAGGCTCCACACTCTTGTAAAGGTCTACGCCGCTAGGACTTAGAAAAATTTTCATACTTTACGATTTTTTCTCTCGATTTTATCGGTATAGGAAAGCGTTGTAGAGGAAAACGTTTGGGACGAAAGTTTCATGGCTTGCGATGCTCTACAAGAATACGACATTTCGATCGCCCGCCGAAATTAGGAAATCGCTTAATTAACAATAAGTTGCAAAAATTTGTTTATTAACAAAAATTTTCGCCCCGGGCAATATTGTTTCTCTTTCGATTCCGCGCCAGAAAGTATTAAAACTTTTTCCTCTAGGTCGCACCGCTGCCGCTCTACTGTCTTGGCGGAAACACCACTGCCGCCCGTCCTTACGAAATCGGTTAATCAACAATAAGTCGCAAAATTGGCCTATTAACGAAATTTTTCGCCCAGTGCAATGTTGTTTCTTTTTCGATTCTGCGTAAAAAAGAAAGATACACTTTTTCCTCTAAGTCGCACCGTTGAGGCTCCACACTCTTGTAAAGGTCTACGCCGCTAGGACTTAGAAAAATTTTCATACTTTACGATTTTTTCTCTCGATTTTATCGGTATAGGAAAGCGTTGTAGAGGAAAACGTTTGGGACGAAAGTTTCATGGCTTGCGATGCTCTACAAGAATACGACATTTCGATCGCCCGCCGAAATTAGGAAATCGCTTAATTAACAATAAGTTGCAAAAATTTGTTTATTAACAAAAATTTTCGCCCCGGGCAATATTGTTTCTCTTTCGATTCCGCGCCAGAAAGTATTAAAACTTTTTCCACTAGGTCGCACCGCTGCCGCTCTACTGTCTTGGCGGAAACACCACTGCCGCCCGTCCTTACGAAATCGGTTAATCAACAATAAGTCGCAAAATTGGCCTATTAACGAAATTTTTCGCCCAGTGCAATGTTGTTTCTTTTTCGATTCTGCGTAAAAAAGAAAGATACACTTTTTCCTCTAAGTCGCACCGTTGAGGCTCCACACTCTTGTAAAGGTCTACGCCGCTAGGACTTAGAAAAATTTTCATACTTTACGATTTTTTCTCTCGATTTTATCGGTATAGGAAAGCGTTGTAGAGGAAAACGTTTGGGACGAAAGTTTCATGGCTTGCGATGCTCTACAAGAATACGACATTTCGATCGCCCGCCGAAATTAGGAAATCGCTTAATTAACAATAAGTTGCAAAAATTTGTTTATTAACAAAAATTTTCGCCCCGGGCAATATTGTTTCTCTTTCGATTCCGCGCCAGAAAGTATTAAAACTTTTTCCACTAGGTCGCACCGCTGCCGCTCTACTGTCTTGGCGGAAACACCACTGCCGCCCGTCCTTACGAAATCGGTTAATCAACAATAAGTCGCAAAATTGGCCTATTAACGAAATTTTTCGCCCAGTGCAATGTTGTTTCTTTTTCGATTCTGCGTAAAAAAGAAAGATACACTTTTTCCTCTAAGTCGCACCGTTGAGGCTCCACACTCTTGTAAAGGTCTACGCCGCTAGGACTTAGAAAAATTTTCATACTTTACGATTTTTTCTCTCGATTTTATCGGTATAGGAAAGCGTTGTAGAGGAAAACGTTTGGGACGAAAGTTTCATGGCTTGCGATGCTCTACAAGAATACGACATTTCGATCGCCCGCCGAAATTAGGAAATCGCTTAATTAACAATAAGTTGCAAAAATTTGTTTATTAACAAAAATTTTCGCCCCGGGCAATATTGTTTCTCTTTCGATTCCGCGCCAGAAAGTATTAAAACTTTTTCCTCTAGGTCGCACCGCTGCCGCTCTACTGTCTTGGCGGAAACACCACTGCCGCCCGTCCTTACGAAATCGGTTAATCAACAATAAGTCGCAAAATTGGCCTATTAACGAAATTTTTCGCCCAGTGCAATGTTGTTTCTTTTTCGATTCTGCGTAAAAAAGAAAGATACACTTTTTCCTCTAAGTCGCACCGTTGAGGCTCCACACTCTTGTAAAGGTCTACGCCGCTAGGACTTAGAAAAATTTTCATACTTTACGATTTTTTCTCTCGATTTTATCGGTATAGGAAAGCGTTGTAGAGGAAAACGTTTGGGACGAAAGTTTCATGGCTTGCGATGCTCTACAAGAATACGACATTTCGATCGCCCGCCGAAATTAGGAAATCGCTTAATTAACAATAAGTTGCAAAAATTTGTTTATTAACAAAAATTTTCGCCCCGGGCAATATTGTTTCTCTTTCGATTGCGCGCCAGAAAGTATTAAAACTTTTTCCTCTAGGTCGCACCGCTGCCGCTCTACTGTCTTGGCGGAAACACCACTGCCGCTCGTCCTTACGAAATCGGTTAATCAACAATAAGTCGCAAAATTGGCCTATTAACGAAATTTTTCGCCCAGTGCAATGTTGTTTCTTTTTCGATTCTGCGTAAAAAAGAAAGATACACTTTTTCCTCTAAGTCGCACCGTTGAGGCTCCACACTCTTGTAAAGGTCTACGCCGCTAGGACTTAGAAAAATTTTCATACTTTACGATTTTTTCTCTCGATTTTATCGGTATAGGAAAGCGTTGTAGAGGAAAACGTTTGGGACGAAAGTTTCATGGCTTGCGATGCTCTACAAGAATACGACATTTCGATCGCCCGCCGAAATTAGGAAATCGCTTAATTAACAATAAGTTGCAAAAATTTGTTTATTAACAAAAATTTTCGCCCCGGGCAATATTGTTTCTCTTTCGATTCCGCGCCAGAAAGTATTAAAACTTTTTCCTCTAGGTCGCACCGCTGCCGCTCTACTGTCTTGGCGGAAACACCACTGCCGCCCGTCCTTACGAAATCGGTTAATCAACAATAAGTCGCAAAATTGGCCTATTAACGAAATTTTTCGCCCAGTGCAATGTTGTTTCTTTTTCGATTCTGCGTAAAAAAGAAAGATACACTTTTTCCTCTAAGTCGCACCGTTGAGGCTCCACACTCTTGTAAAGGTCTACGCCGCTAGGACTTAGAAAAATTTTCATACTTTACGATTTTTTCTCTCGATTTTATCGGTATAGGAAAGCGTTGTAGAGGAAAACGTTTGGGACGAAAGTTTCATGGCTTGCGATGCTCTACAAGAATACGACATTTCGATCGCCCGCCGAAATTAGGAAATCGCTTAATTAACAATAAGTTGCAAAAATTTGTTTATTAACAAAAATTTTCGCCCCGGGCAATATTGTTTCTCTTTCGATTCCGCGCCAGAAAGTATTAAAACTTTTTCCTCTAGGTCGCACCGCTGCCGCTCTACTGTCTTGGCGGAAACACCACTGCCGCCCGTCCTTACGAAATCGGTTAATCAACAATAAGTCGCAAAATTGGCCTATTAACGAAATTTTTCGCCCAGTGCAATGTTGTTTCTTTTTCGATTCTGCGTAAAAAAGAAAGATACACTTTTTCCTCTAAGTCGCACCGTTGAGGCTCCACACTCTTGTAAAGGTCTACGCCGCTAGGACTTAGAAAAATTTTCATACTTTACGATTTTTTCTCTCGATTTTATCGGTATAGGAAAGCGTTGTAGAGGAAAACGTTTGGGACGAAAGTTTCATGGCTTGCGATGCTCTACAAGAATACGACATTTCGATCGCCCGCCGAAATTAGGAAATCGCTTAATTAACAATAAGTTGCAAAAATTTGTTTATTAACAAAAATTTTCGCCCCGGGCAATATTGTTTCTCTTTCGATTCCGCGCCAGAAAGTATTAAAACTTTTTCCACTAGGTCGCACCGCTGCCGCTCTACTGTCTTGGCGGAAACACCACTGCCGCCCGTCCTTACGAAATCGGTTAATCAACAATAAGTCGCAAAATTGGCCTATTAACGAAATTTTTCGCCCAGTGCAATGTTGTTTCTTTTTCGATTCTGCGTAAAAAAGAAAGATACACTTTTTCCTCTAAGTCGCACCGTTGAGGCTCCACACTCTTGTAAAGGTCTACGCCGCTAGGACTTAGAAAAATTTTCATACTTTACGATTTTTTCTCTCGATTTTATCGGTATAGGAAAGCGTTGTAGAGGAAAACGTTTGGGACGAAAGTTTCATGGTTTGCGATGCTCTACAAGAATACGACATTTCGATCGCCCGCCGAAATTAGGAAATCGGTTAATTAACAATAAGTTGCAAAAATTTGTTTATTAACAAAAATTTTCGCCCCGGGCAATATTGTTTCTCTTTCGATTCCGCGCCAGAAAGTATTAAAACTTTTTCCACTAGATCGCACCGCTGCCGCTCTACTGTCTTGGCGGAAACACCACTGCCGCCCGTCCTTACGAAATCGGTTAATCAACAATAAGTCGCAAAATTGGCCTATTAACGAAATTTTTCGCCCAGTGCAATGTTGTTTCTTTTTCGATTCTGCGTAAAAAAGAAAGATACACTTTTTCCTCTAAGTCGCACCGTTGAGGCTCTACACTCTTGTAAAGGTCTACGCCGCTAGGACTTAGAAAAATTTTCATACTTTACGATTTTTTCTCTCGATTTTATCGGTATAGGAAAGCGTTGTAGAGGAAAACGTTTGGGACGAAAGTTTCATGGCTTGCGATGCTCTACAAGAATACGACATTTCGATCGCCCGCCGAAATTAGGAAATCGCTTAATTAACAATAAGTTGCAAAAATTTGTTTATTAACAAAAATTTTCGCCCCGGGCAATATTGTTTCTCTTTCGATTCCGCGCCAGAAAGTATTAAAACTTTTTCCTCTAGGTCGCACCGCTGCCGCTCTACTGTCTTGGCGGAAACACCACTGCCGCCCGTCCTTACGAAATCGGTTAATCAACAATAAGTCGCAAAATTGGCCTATTAACGAAATTTTTCGCCCAGTGCAATGTTGTTTCTTTTTCGATTCTGCGTAAAAAAGAAAGATACACTTTTTCCTCTAAGTCGCACCGTTGAGGCTCCACACTCTTGTAAAGGTCTACGCCGCTAGGACTTAGAAAAATTTTCATACTTTACGATTTTTTCTCTCGATTTTATCGGTATAGGAAAGCGTTGTAGAGGAAAACGTTTGGGACGAAAGTTTCATGGCTTGCGATGCTCTACAAGAATACGACATTTCGATCGCCCGCCGAAATTAGGAAATCGCTTAATTAACAATAAGTTGCAAAAATTTGTTTATTAACAAAAATTTTCGCCCCGGGCAATATTGTTTCTCTTTCGATTCCGCGCCAGAAAGTATTAAAACTTTTTCCTCTAGGTCGCACCGCTGCCGCTCTACTGTCTTGGCGGAAACACCACTGCCGCCCGTCCTTACGAAATCGGTTAATCAACAATAAGTCGCAAAATTGGCCTATTAACGAAATTTTTCGCCCAGTGCAATGTTGTTTCTTTTTCGATTCTGCGTAAAAAAGAAAGATACACTTTTTCCTCTAAGTCGCACCGTTGAGGCTCCACACTCTTGTAAAGGTCTACGCCGCTAGGACTTAGAAAAATTTTCATACTTTACGATTTTTTCTCTCGATTTTATCGGTATAGGAAAGCGTTGTAGAGGAAAACGTTTGGGACGAAAGTTTCATGGCTTGCGATGCTCTACAAGAATACGACATTTCGATCGCCCGCCGAAATTAGGAAATCGCTTAATTAACAATAAGTTGCAAAAATTTGTTTATTAACAAAAATTTTCGCCCCGGGCAATATTGTTTCTCTTTCGATTCCGCGCCAGAAAGTATTAAAACTTTTTCCACTAGGTCGCACCGCTGCCGCTCTACTGTCTTGGCGGAAACACCACTGCCGCCCGTCCTTACGAAATCGGTTAATCAACAATAAGTCGCAAAATTGGCCTATTAACGAAATTTTTCGCCCAGTGCAATGTTGTTTCTTTTTCGATTCTGCGTAAAAAAGAAAGATACACTTTTTCCTCTAAGTCGCACCGTTGAGGCTCCACACTCTTGTAAAGGTCTACGCCGCTAGGACTTAGAAAAATTTTCATACTTTACGATTTTTTCTCTCGATTTTATCGGTATAGGAAAGCGTTGTAGAGGAAAACGTTTGGGACGAAAGTTTCATGGTTTGCGATGCTCTACAAGAATACGACATTTCGATCGCCCGCCGAAATTAGGAAATCGGTTAATTAACAATAAGTTGCAAAAATTTGTTTATTAACAAAAATTTTCGCCCCGGGCAATATTGTTTCTCTTTCGATTCCGCGCCAGAAAGTATTAAAACTTTTTCCACTAGATCGCACCGCTGCCGCTCTACTGTCTTGGCGGAAACACCACTGCCGCCCGTCCTTACGAAATCGGTTAATCAACAATAAGTCGCAAAATTGGCCTATTAACGAAATTTTTCGCCCAGTGCAATGTTGTTTCTTTTTCGATTCTGCGTAAAAAAGAAAGATACACTTTTTCCTCTAAGTCGCACCGTTGAGGCTCTACACTCTTGTAAAGGTCTACGCCGCTAGGACTTAGAAAAATTTTCATACTTTACGATTTTTTCTCTCGATTTTATCGGTATAGGAAAGCGTTGTAGAGGAAAACGTTTGGGACGAAAGTTTCATGGCTTGCGATGCTCTACAAGAATACGACATTTCGATCGCCCGCCGAAATTAGGAAATCGCTTAATTAACAATAAGTTGCAAAAATTTGTTTATTAACAAAAATTTTCGCCCCGGGCAATATTGTTTCTCTTTCGATTCCGCGCCAGAAAGTATTAAAACTTTTTCCTCTAGGTCGCACCGCTGCCGCTCTACTGTCTTGGCGGAAACACCACTGCCGCCCGTCCTTACGAAATCGGTTAATCAACAATAAGTCGCAAAATTGGCCTATTAACGAAATTTTTCGCCCAGTGCAATGTTGTTTCTTTTTCGATTCTGCGTAAAAAAGAAAGATACACTTTTTCCTCTAAGTCGCACCGTTGAGGCTCCACACTCTTGTAAAGGTCTACGCCGCTAGGACTTAGAAAAATTTTCATACTTTACGATTTTTTCTCTCGATTTTATCGGTATAGGAAAGCGTTGTAGAGGAAAACGTTTGGGACGAAAGTTTCATGGCTTGCGATGCTCTACAAGAATACGACATTTCGATCGCCCGCCGAAATTAGGAAATCGCTTAATTAACAATAAGTTGCAAAAATTTGTTTATTAACAAAAATTTTCGCCCCGGGCAATATTGTTTCTCTTTCGATTCCGCGCCAGAAAGTATTAAAACTTTTTCCTCTAGGTCGCACCGCTGCCGCTCTACTGTCTTGGCGGAAACACCACTGCCGCCCGTCCTTACGAAATCGGTTAATCAACAATAAGTCGCAAAATTGGCCTATTAACGAAATTTTTCGCCCAGTGCAATGTTGTTTCTTTTTCGATTCTGCGTAAAAAAGAAAGATACACTTTTTCCTCTAAGTCGCACCGTTGAGGCTCCACACTCTTGTAAAGGTCTACGCCGCTAGGACTTAGAAAAATTTTCATACTTTACGATTTTTTCTCTCGATTTTATCGGTATAGGAAAGCGTTGTAGAGGAAAACGTTTGGGACGAAAGTTTCATGGCTTGCGATGCTCTACAAGAATACGACATTTCGATCGCCCGCCGAAATTAGGAAATCGCTTAATTAACAATAAGTTGCAAAAATTTGTTTATTAACAAAAATTTTCGCCCCGGGCAATATTGTTTCTCTTTCGATTCCGCGCCAGAAAGTATTAAAACTTTTTCCACTAGGTCGCACCGCTGCCGCTCTACTGTCTTGGCGGAAACACCACTGCCGCCCGTCCTTACGAAATCGGTTAATCAACAATAAGTCGCAAAATTGGCCTATTAACGAAATTTTTCGCCCAGTGCAATGTTGTTTCTTTTTCGATTCTGCGTAAAAAAGAAAGATACACTTTTTCCTCTAAGTCGCACCGTTGAGGCTCCACACTCTTGTAAAGGTCTACGCCGCTAGGACTTAGAAAAATTTTCATACTTTACGATTTTTTCTCTCGATTTTATCGGTATAGGAAAGCGTTGTAGAGGAAAACGTTTGGGACGAAAGTTTCATGGCTTGCGATGCTCTACAAGAATACGACATTTCGATCGCCCGCCGAAATTAGGAAATCGCTTAATTAACAATAAGTTGCAAAAATTTGTTTATTAACAAAAATTTTCGCCCCGGGCAATATTGTTTCTCTTTCGATTCCGCGCCAGAAAGTATTAAAACTTTTTCCACTAGGTCGCACCGCTGCCGCTCTACTGTCTTGGCGGAAACACCACTGCCGCCCGTCCTTACGAAATCGGTTAATCAACAATAAGTCGCAAAATTGGCCTATTAACGAAATTTTTCGCCCAGTGCAATGTTGTTTCTTTTTCGATTCTGCGTAAAAAAGAAAGATACACTTTTTCCTCTAAGTCGCACCGTTGAGGCTCCACACTCTTGTAAAGGTCTACGCCGCTAGGACTTAGAAAAATTTTCATACTTTACGATTTTTTCTCTCGATTTTATCGGTATAGGAAAGCGTTGTAGAGGAAAACGTTTGGGACGAAAGTTTCATGGCTTGCGATGCTCTACAAGAATACGACATTTCGATCGCCCGCCGAAATTAGGAAATCGCTTAATTAACAATAAGTTGCAAAAATTTGTTTATTAACAAAAATTTTCGCCCCGGGCAATATTGTTTCTCTTTCGATTGCGCGCCAGAAAGTATTAAAACTTTTTCCTCTAGGTCGCACCGCTGCCGCTCTACTGTCTTGGCGGAAACACCACTGCCGCCCGTCCTTACGAAATCGGTTAATCAACAATAAGTCGCAAAATTGGCCTATTAACGAAATTTTTCGCCCAGTGCAATGTTGTTTCTTTTTCGATTCTGCGTAAAAAAGAAAGATACACTTTTTCCTCTAAGTCGCACCGTTGAGGCTCCACACTCTTGTAAAGGTCTACGCCGCTAGGACTTAGAAAAATTTTCATACTTTACGATTTTTTCTCTCGATTTTATCGGTATAGGAAAGCGTTGTAGAGGAAAACGTTTGGGACGAAAGTTTCATGGCTTGCGATGCTCTACAAGAATACGACATTTCGATCGCCCGCCGAAATTAGGAAATCGCTTAATTAACAATAAGTTGCAAAAATTTGTTCATTAACAAAAATTTTCGCCCCGGGCAATATTGTTTCTCTTTCGATTCCGCGCCAGAAAGTATTAAAACTTTTTCCTCTAGGTCGCACCGCTGCCGCTCTACTGTCTTGGCGGAAACACCACTGCCGCTCGTCCTTACGAAATCGGTTAATCAACAATAAGTCGCAAAATTGGCCTATTAACGAAATTTTTCGCCCAGTGCAATGTTGTTTCTTTTTCGATTCTGCGTAAAAAAGAAAGATACACTTTTTCCTCTAAGTCGCACCGTTGAGGCTCCACACTCTTGTAAAGGTCTACGCCGCTAGGACTTAGAAAAATTTTCATACTTTACGATTTTTTCTCTCGATTTTATCGGTATAGGAAAGCGTTGTAGAGGAAAACGTTTGGGACGAAAGTTTCATGGCTTGCGATGCTCTACAAGAATACGACATTTCGATCGCCCGCCGAAATTAGGAAATCGCTTAATTAACAATAAGTTGCAAAAATTTGTTTATTAACAAAAATTTTCGCCCCGGGCAATATTGTTTCTCTTTCGATTCCGCGCCAGAAAGTATTAAAACTTTTTCCTCTAGGTCGCACCGCTGCCGCTCTACTGTCTTGGCGGAAACACCACTGCCGCCCGTCCTTACGAAATCGGTTAATCAACAATAAGTCGCAAAATTGGCCTATTAACGAAATTTTTCGCCCAGTGCAATGTTGTTTCTTTTTCGATTCTGCGTAAAAAAGAAAGATACACTTTTTCCTCTAAGTCGCACCGTTGAGGCTCCACACTCTTGTAAAGGTCTACGCCGCTAGGACTTAGAAAAATTTTCATACTTTACGATTTTTTCTCTCGATTTTATCGGTATAGGAAAGCGTTGTAGAGGAAAACGTTTGGGACGAAAGTTTCATGGCTTGCGATGCTCTACAAGAATACGACATTTCGATCGCCCGCCGAAATTAGGAAATCGCTTAATTAACAATAAGTTGCAAAAATTTGTTTATTAACAAAAATTTTCGCCCCGGGCAATATTGTTTCTCTTTCGATTCCGCGCCAGAAAGTATTAAAACTTTTTCCTCTAGGTCGCACCGCTGCCGCTCTACTGTCTTGGCGGAAACACCACTGCCGCCCGTCCTTACGAAATCGGTTAATCAACAATAAGTCGCAAAATTGGCCTATTAACGAAATTTTTCGCCCAGTGCAATGTTGTTTCTTTTTCGATTCTGCGTAAAAAAGAAAGATACACTTTTTCCTCTAAGTCGCACCGTTGAGGCTCCACACTCTTGTAAAGGTCTACGCCGCTAGGACTTAGAAAAATTTTCATACTTTACGATTTTTTCTCTCGATTTTATCGGTATAGGAAAGCGTTGTAGAGGAAAACGTTTGGGACGAAAGTTTCATGGCTTGCGATGCTCTACAAGAATACGACATTTCGATCGCCCGCCGAAATTAGGAAATCGCTTAATTAACAATAAGTTGCAAAAATTTGTTTATTAACAAAAATTTTCGCCCCGGGCAATATTGTTTCTCTTTCGATTCCGCGCCAGAAAGTATTAAAACTTTTTCCACTAGGTCGCACCGCTGCCGCTCTACTGTCTTGGCGGAAACACCACTGCCGCCCGTCCTTACGAAATCGGTTAATCAACAATAAGTCGCAAAATTGGCCTATTAACGAAATTTTTCGCCCAGTGCAATGTTGTTTCTTTTTCGATTCTGCGTAAAAAAGAAAGATACACTTTTTCCTCTAAGTCGCACCGTTGAGGCTCCACACTCTTGTAAAGGTCTACGCCGCTAGGACTTAGAAAAATTTTCATACTTTACGATTTTTTCTCTCGATTTTATCGGTATAGGAAAGCGTTGTAGAGGAAAACGTTTGGGACGAAAGTTTCATGGTTTGCGATGCTCTACAAGAATACGACATTTCGATCGCCCGCCGAAATTAGGAAATCGGTTAATTAACAATAAGTTGCAAAAATTTGTTTATTAACAAAAATTTTCGCCCCGGGCAATATTGTTTCTCTTTCGATTCCGCGCCAGAAAGTATTAAAACTTTTTCCACTAGATCGCACCGCTGCCGCTCTACTGTCTTGGCGGAAACACCACTGCCGCCCGTCCTTACGAAATCGGTTAATCAACAATAAGTCGCAAAATTGGCCTATTAACGAAATTTTTCGCCCAGTGCAATGTTGTTTCTTTTTCGATTCTGCGTAAAAAAGAAAGATACACTTTTTCCTCTAAGTCGCACCGTTGAGGCTCTACACTCTTGTAAAGGTCTACGCCGCTAGGACTTAGAAAAATTTTCATACTTTACGATTTTTTCTCTCGATTTTATCGGTATAGGAAAGCGTTGTAGAGGAAAACGTTTGGGACGAAAGTTTCATGGCTTGCGATGCTCTACAAGAATACGACATTTCGATCGCCCGCCGAAATTAGGAAATCGCTTAATTAACAATAAGTTGCAAAAATTTGTTTATTAACAAAAATTTTCGCCCCGGGCAATATTGTTTCTCTTTCGATTCCGCGCCAGAAAGTATTAAAACTTTTTCCTCTAGGTCGCACCGCTGCCGCTCTACTGTCTTGGCGGAAACACCACTGCCGCCCGTCCTTACGAAATCGGTTAATCAACAATAAGTCGCAAAATTGGCCTATTAACGAAATTTTTCGCCCAGTGCAATGTTGTTTCTTTTTCGATTCTGCGTAAAAAAGAAAGATACACTTTTTCCTCTAAGTCGCACCGTTGAGGCTCCACACTCTTGTAAAGGTCTACGCCGCTAGGACTTAGAAAAATTTTCATACTTTACGATTTTTTCTCTCGATTTTATCGGTATAGGAAAGCGTTGTAGAGGAAAACGTTTGGGACGAAAGTTTCATGGCTTGCGATGCTCTACAAGAATACGACATTTCGATCGCCCGCCGAAATTAGGAAATCGCTTAATTAACAATAAGTTGCAAAAATTTGTTTATTAACAAAAATTTTCGCCCCGGGCAATATTGTTTCTCTTTCGATTCCGCGCCAGAAAGTATTAAAACTTTTTCCTCTAGGTCGCACCGCTGCCGCTCTACTGTCTTGGCGGAAACACCACTGCCGCCCGTCCTTACGAAATCGGTTAATCAACAATAAGTCGCAAAATTGGCCTATTAACGAAATTTTTCGCCCAGTGCAATGTTGTTTCTTTTTCGATTCTGCGTAAAAAAGAAAGATACACTTTTTCCTCTAAGTCGCACCGTTGAGGCTCCACACTCTTGTAAAGGTCTACGCCGCTAGGACTTAGAAAAATTTTCATACTTTACGATTTTTTCTCTCGATTTTATCGGTATAGGAAAGCGTTGTAGAGGAAAACGTTTGGGACGAAAGTTTCATGGCTTGCGATGCTCTACAAGAATACGACATTTCGATCGCCCGCCGAAATTAGGAAATCGCTTAATTAACAATAAGTTGCAAAAATTTGTTTATTAACAAAAATTTTCGCCCCGGGCAATATTGTTTCTCTTTCGATTCCGCGCCAGAAAGTATTAAAACTTTTTCCACTAGGTCGCACCGCTGCCGCTCTACTGTCTTGGCGGAAACACCACTGCCGCCCGTCCTTACGAAATCGGTTAATCAACAATAAGTCGCAAAATTGGCCTATTAACGAAATTTTTCGCCCAGTGCAATGTTGTTTCTTTTTCGATTCTGCGTAAAAAAGAAAGATACACTTTTTCCTCTAAGTCGCACCGTTGAGGCTCCACACTCTTGTAAAGGTCTACGCCGCTAGGACTTAGAAAAATTTTCATACTTTACGATTTTTTCTCTCGATTTTATCGGTATAGGAAAGCGTTGTAGAGGAAAACGTTTGGGACGAAAGTTTCATGGCTTGCGATGCTCTACAAGAATACGACATTTCGATCGCCCGCCGAAATTAGGAAATCGCTTAATTAACAATAAGTTGCAAAAATTTGTTTATTAACAAAAATTTTCGCCCCGGGCAATATTGTTTCTCTTTCGATTCCGCGCCAGAAAGTATTAAAACTTTTTCCACTAGGTCGCACCGCTGCCGCTCTACTGTCTTGGCGGAAACACCACTGCCGCCCGTCCTTACGAAATCGGTTAATCAACAATAAGTCGCAAAATTGGCCTATTAACGAAATTTTTCGCCCAGTGCAATGTTGTTTCTTTTTCGATTCTGCGTAAAAAAGAAAGATACACTTTTTCCTCTAAGTCGCACCGTTGAGGCTCCACACTCTTGTAAAGGTCTACGCCGCTAGGACTTAGAAAAATTTTCATACTTTACGATTTTTTCTCTCGATTTTATCGGTATAGGAAAGCGTTGTAGAGGAAAACGTTTGGGACGAAAGTTTCATGGCTTGCGATGCTCTACAAGAATACGACATTTCGATCGCCCGCCGAAATTAGGAAATCGCTTAATTAACAATAAGTTGCAAAAATTTGTTTATTAACAAAAATTTTCGCCCCGGGCAATATTGTTTCTCTTTCGATTCCGCGCCAGAAAGTATTAAAACTTTTTCCTCTAGGTCGCACCGCTGCCGCTCTACTGTCTTGGCGGAAACACCACTGCCGCCCGTCCTTACGAAATCGGTTAATCAACAATAAGTCGCAAAATTGGCCTATTAACGAAATTTTTCGCCCAGTGCAATGTTGTTTCTTTTTCGATTCTGCGTAAAAAAGAAAGATACACTTTTTCCTCTAAGTCGCACCGTTGAGGCTCCACACTCTTGTAAAGGTCTACGCCGCTAGGACTTAGAAAAATTTTCATACTTTACGATTTTTTCTCTCGATTTTATCGGTATAGGAAAGCGTTGTAGAGGAAAACGTTTGGGACGAAAGTTTCATGGCTTGCGATGCTCTACAAGAATACGACATTTCGATCGCCCGCCGAAATTAGGAAATCGCTTAATTAACAATAAGTTGCAAAAATTTGTTTATTAACAAAAATTTTCGCCCCGGGCAATATTGTTTCTCTTTCGATTCCGCGCCAGAAAGTATTAAAACTTTTTCCACTAGGTCGCACCGCTGCCGCTCTACTGTCTTGGCGGAAACACCACTGCCGCCCGTCCTTACGAAATCGGTTAATCAACAATAAGTCGCAAAATTGGCCTATTAACGAAATTTTTCGCCCAGTGCAATGTTGTTTCTTTTTCGATTCTGCGTAAAAAAGAAAGATACACTTTTTCCTCTAAGTCGCACCGTTGAGGCTCCACACTCTTGTAAAGGTCTACGCCGCTAGGACTTAGAAAAATTTTCATACTTTACGATTTTTTCTCTCGATTTTATCGGTATAGGAAAGCGTTGTAGAGGAAAACGTTTGGGACGAAAGTTTCATGGTTTGCGATGCTCTACAAGAATACGACATTTCGATCGCCCGCCGAAATTAGGAAATCGGTTAATTAACAATAAGTTGCAAAAATTTGTTTATTAACAAAAATTTTCGCCCCGGGCAATATTGTTTCTCTTTCGATTCCGCGCCAGAAAGTATTAAAACTTTTTCCACTAGATCGCACCGCTGCCGCTCTACTGTCTTGGCGGAAACACCACTGCCGCCCGTCCTTACGAAATCGGTTAATCAACAATAAGTCGCAAAATTGGCCTATTAACGAAATTTTTCGCCCAGTGCAATGTTGTTTCTTTTTCGATTCTGCGTAAAAAAGAAAGATACACTTTTTCCTCTAAGTCGCACCGTTGAGGCTCTACACTCTTGTAAAGGTCTACGCCGCTAGGACTTAGAAAAATTTTCATACTTTACGATTTTTTCTCTCGATTTTATCGGTATAGGAAAGCGTTGCAGAGGAAAACGTGTGGGACGAAAGTTTCATGGCTTGCGATGCTCTACAAGAATACGACACTTCGATCGCCCGCCGAAATTAGGAAATCGGTTAATTAACAATAAGTTGCAAAAATTTGTTTATTAACAAAAATTTTCGCCCCGGGCAATATTGTTTCTCTTTCGATTCCGCGCCAGAAAGTATTAAAACTTTTTCCTCTAGGTCGCACCGCTGCCGCTCTACTGTCTTGGCGGAAACACCACTGCCGCCCGTCCTTACGAAATCGGTTAATCAACAATAAGTCGCAAAATTGGCCTATTAACGAAATTTTTCGCCCAGTGCAATGTTGTTTCTTTTTCGATTCTGCGTAAAAAAGAAAGATACACTTTTTCCTCTAAGTCGCACCGTTGAGGCTCCACACTCTTGTAAAGGTCTACGCCGCTAGGACTTAGAAAAATTTTCATACTTTACGATTTTTTCTCTCGATTTTATCGGTATAGGAAAGCGTTGTAGAGGAAAACGTTTGGGACGAAAGTTTCATGGCTTGCGATGCTCTACAAGAATACGACATTTCGATCGCCCGCCGAAATTAGGAAATCGCTTAATTAACAATAAGTTGCAAAAATTTGTTTATTAACAAAAATTTTCGCCCCGGGCAATATTGTTTCTCTTTCGATTCCGCGCCAGAAAGTATTAAAACTTTTTCCTCTAGGTCGCACCGCTGCCGCTCTACTGTCTTGGCGGAAACACCACTGCCGCCCGTCCTTACGAAATCGGTTAATCAACAATAAGTCGCAAAATTGGCCTATTAACGAAATTTTTCGCCCAGTGCAATGTTGTTTCTTTTTCGATTCTGCGTAAAAAAGAAAGATACACTTTTTCCTCTAAGTCGCACCGTTGAGGCTCCACACTCTTGTAAAGGTCTACGCCGCTAGGACTTAGAAAAATTTTCATACTTTACGATTTTTTCTCTCGATTTTATCGGTATAGGAAAGCGTTGTAGAGGAAAACGTTTGGGACGAAAGTTTCATGGCTTGCGATGCTCTACAAGAATACGACATTTCGATCGCCCGCCGAAATTAGGAAATCGCTTAATTAACAATAAGTTGCAAAAATTTGTTTATTAACAAAAATTTTCGCCCCGGGCAATATTGTTTCTCTTTCGATTCCGCGCCAGAAAGTATTAAAACTTTTTCCTCTAGGTCGCACCGCTGCCGCTCTACTGTCTTGGCGGAAACACCACTGCCGCTCGTCCTTACGAAATCGGTTAATCAACAATAAGTCGCAAAATTGGCCTATTAACGAAATTTTTCGCCCAGTGCAATGTTGTTTCTTTTTCGATTCTGCGTAAAAAAGAAAGATACACTTTTTCCTCTAAGTCGCACCGTTGAGGCTCCACACTCTTGTAAAGGTCTACGCCGCTAGGACTTAGAAAAATTTTCATACTTTACGATTTTTTCTCTCGATTTTATCGGTATAGGAAAGCGTTGTAGAGGAAAACGTTTGGGACGAAAGTTTCATGGTTTGCGATGCTCTACAAGAATACGACATTTCGATCGCCCGCCGAAATTAGGAAATCGCTTAATTAACAATAAGTTGCAAAAATTTGTTTATTAACAAAAATTTTCGCCCCGGGCAATATTGTTTCTCTTTCGATTCCGCGCTAGAAAGTATTAAAACTTTTTCCTCTAGGTCGCACCGCTGCCGCTCTACTGTCTTGGCGGAAACACCACTGCCGCCCGTCCTTACGAAATCGGTTAATCAACAATAAGTCGCAAAATTGGCCTATTAACGAAATTTTTCGCCCAGTGCAATGTTGTTTCTTTTTCGATTCTGCGTAAAAAAGAAAGATACACTTTTTCCTCTAAGTCGCACCGTTGAGGCTCCACACTCTTGTAAAGGTCTACGCCGCTAGGACTTAGAAAAATTTTCATACTTTACGATTTTTTCTCTCGATTTTATCGGTATAGGAAAGCGTTGTAGAGGAAAACGTTTGGGACGAAAGTTTCATGGCTTGCGATGCTCTACAAGAATACGACATTTCGATCGCCCGCCGAAATTAGGAAATCGCTTAATTAACAATAAGTTGCAAAAATTTGTTTATTAACAAAAATTTTCGCCCCGGGCAATATTGTTTCTCTTTCGATTCCGCGCCAGAAAGTATTAAAACTTTTTCCTCTAGGTCGCACCGCTGCCGCTCTACTGTCTTGGCGGAAACACCACTGCCGCTCGTCCTTACGAAATCGGTTAATCAACAATAAGTCGCAAAATTGGCCTATTAACGAAATTTTTCGCCCAGTGCAATGTTGTTTCTTTTTCGATTCTGCGTAAAAAAGAAAGATACACTTTTTCCTCTAAGTCGCACCGTTGAGGCTCCACACTCTTGTAAAGGTCTACGCCGCTAGGACTTAGAAAAATTTTCATACTTTACGATTTTTTCTCTCGATTTTATCGGTATAGGAAAGCGTTGTAGAGGAAAACGTTTGGGACGAAAGTTTCATGGTTTGCGATGCTCTACAAGAATACGACATTTCGATCGCCCGCCGAAATTAGGAAATCGCTTAATTAACAATAAGTTGCAAAAATTTGTTTATTAACAAAAATTTTCGCCCCGGGCAATATTGTTTCTCTTTCGATTCCGCGCTAGAAAGTATTAAAACTTTTTCCTCTAGGTCGCACCGCTGCCGCTCTACTGTCTTGGCGGAAACACCACTGCCGCCCGTCCTTACGAAATCGGTTAATCAACAATAAGTCGCAAAATTGGCCTATTAACGAAATTTTTCGCCCAGTGCAATGTTGTTTCTTTTTCGATTCTGCGTAAAAAAGAAAGATACACTTTTTCCTCTAAGTCGCACCGTTGAGGCTCCACACTCTTGTAAAGGTCTACGCCGCTAGGACTTAGAAAAATTTTCATACTTTACGATTTTTTCTCTCGATTTTATCGGTATAGGAAAGCGTTGTAGAGGAAAACGTTTGGGACGAAAGTTTCATGGCTTGCGATGCTCTACAAGAATACGACATTTCGATCGCCCGCCGAAATTAGGAAATCGCTTAATTAACAATAAGTTGCAAAAATTTGTTTATTAACAAAAATTTTCGCCCCGGGCAATATTGTTTCTCTTTCGATTCCGCGCCAGAAAGTATTAAAACTTTTTCCTCTAGGTCGCACCGCTGCCGCTCTACTGTCTTGGCGGAAACACCACTGCCGCCCGTCCTTACGAAATCGGTTAATCAACAATAAGTCGCAAAATTGGCCTATTAACGAAATTTTTCGCCCAGTGCAATGTTGTTTCTTTTTCGATTCTGCGTAAAAAAGAAAGATACACTTTTTCCTCTAAGTCGCACCGTTGAGGCTCCACACTCTTGTAAAGGTCTACGCCGCTAGGACTTAGAAAAATTTTCATACTTTACGATTTTTTCTCTCGATTTTATCGGTATAGGAAAGCGTTGTAGAGGAAAACGTTTGGGACGAAAGTTTCATGGCTTGCGATGCTCTACAAGAATACGACATTTCGATCGCCCGCCGAAATTAGGAAATCGGTTAATTAACAATAAGTTGCAAAAATTTGTTTATTAACAAAAATTTTCGCCCCGGGCAATATTGTTTCTCTTTCGATTCCGCGCCAGAAAGTATTAAAACTTTTTCCTCTAGGTCGCACCGCTGCCGCTCTACTGTCTTGGCGGAAACACCACTGCCGCTCGTCCTTACGAAATCGGTTAATCAACAATAAGTCGCAAAATTGGCCTATTAACGAAATTTTTCGCCCAGTGCAATGTTGTTTCTTTTTCGATTCTGCGTAAAAAAGAAAGATACACTTTTTCCTCTAAGTCGCACCGTTGAGGCTCCACACTCTTGTAAAGGTCTACGCCGCTAGGACTTAGAAAAATTTTCATACTTTACGATTTTTTCTCTCGATTTTATCGGTATAGGAAAGCGTTGTAGAGGAAAACGTTTGGGACGAAAGTTTCATGGCTTGCGATGCTCTACAAGAATACGACATTTCGATCGCCCGCCGAAATTAGGAAATCGCTTAATTAACAATAAGTTGCAAAAATTTGTTTATTAACAAAAATTTTCGCCCTGGGCAATATTGTTTCTCTTTCGATTCCGCGCCAGAAAGTATTAAAACTTTTTCCTCTAGGTCGCACCGCTGCCGCTCTACTGTCTTGGCGGAAACACCACTGCCGCTCGTCCTTACGAAATCGGTTAATCAACAATAAGTCGCAAAATTGGCCTATTAACGAAATTTTTCGCCCAGTGCAATGTTGTTTCTTTTTCGATTCTGCGTAAAAAAGAAAGATACACTTTTTCCTCTAAGTCGCACCGTTGAGGCTCCACACTCTTGTAAAGGTCTACGCCGCTAGGACTTAGAAAAATTTTCATACTTTACGATTTTTTCTCTCGATTTTATCGGTATAGGAAAGCGTTGTAGAGGAAAACGTTTGGGACGAAAGTTTCATGGCTTGCGATGCTCTACAAGAATACGACATTTCGATCGCCCGCCGAAATTAGGAAATCGCTTAATTAACAATAAGTTGCAAAAATTTGTTTATTAACAAAAATTTTCGCCCTGGGCAATATTGTTTCTCTTTCGATTCCGCGCCAGAAAGTATTAAAACTTTTTCCTCTAGGTCGCACCGCTGCCGCTCTACTGTCTTGGCGGAAACACCACTGCCGCTCGTCCTTACGAAATCGGTTAATCAACAATAAGTCGCAAAATTGGCCTATTAACGAAATTTTTCGCCCAGTGCAATGTTGTTTCTTTTTCGATTCTGCGTAAAAAAGAAAGATACACTTTTTCCTCTAAGTCGCACCGTTGAGGCTCCACACTCTTGTAAAGGTCTACGCCGCTAGGACTTAGAAAAATTTTCATACTTTACGATTTTTTCTCTCGATTTTATCGGTATAGGAAAGCGTTGTAGAGGAAAACGTTTGGGACGAAAGTTTCATGGCTTGCGATGCTCTACAAGAATACGACATTTCGATCGCCCGCCGAAATTAGGAAATCGCTTAATTAACAATAAGTTGCAAAAATTTGTTTATTAACAAAAATTTTCGCCCCGGGCAATATTGTTTCTCTTTCGATTCCGCGCCAGAAAGTATTAAAACTTTTTCCTCTAGGTCGCACCGCTGCCGCTCTACTGTCTTGGCGGAAACACCACTGCCGCTCGTCCTTACGAAATCGGTTAATCAACAATAAGTCGCAAAATTGGCCTATTAACGAAATTTTTCGCCCAGTGCAATGTTGTTTCTTTTTCGATTCTGCGTAAAAAAGAAAGATACACTTTTTCCTCTAAGTCGCACCGTTGAGGCTCCACACTCTTGTAAAGGTCTACGCCGCTAGGACTTAGAAAAATTTTCATACTTTACGATTTTTTCTCTCGATTTTATCGGTATAGGAAAGCGTTGTAGAGGAAAACGTTTGGGACGAAAGTTTCATGGCTTGCGATGCTCTACAAGAATACGACATTTCGATCGCCCGCCGAAATTAGGAAATCGCTTAATTAACAATAAGTTGCAAAAATTTGTTTATTAACAAAAATTTTCGCCCCGGGCAATATTGTTTCTCTTTCGATTTCGCGCCAGAAAGTATTAAAACTTTTTCCTCTAGGTCGCACCGCTGCCGCTCTACTGTCTTGGCGGAAACACCACTGCCGCTCGTCCTTACGAAATCGGTTAATCAACAATAAGTCGCAAAATTGGCCTATTAACGAAATTTTTCGCCCAGTGCAATGTTGTTTCTTTTTCGATTCTGCGTAAAAAAGAAAGATACACTTTTTCCTCTAAGTCGCACCGTTGAGGCTCCACACTCTTGTAAAGGTCTACGCCGCTAGGACTTAGAAAAATTTTCATACTTTACGATTTTTTCTCTCGATTTTATCGGTATAGGAAAGCGTTGTAGAGGAAAACGTTTGGGACGAAAGTTTCATGGCTTGCGATGCTCTACAAGAATACGACATTTCGATCGCCCGCCGAAATTAGGAAATCGGTTAATTAACAATAAGTTGCAAAAATTTGTTTATTAACAAAAATTTTCGCCCCGGGCAATATTGTTTCTCTTTCGATTCCGCGCCAGAAAGTATTAAAACTTTTTCCTCTAGGTCGCACCGCTGCCGCTCTACTGTCTTGGCGGAAACACCACTGCCGCTCGTCCTTACGAAATCGGTTAATCAACAATAAGTCGCAAAATTGGCCTATTAACGAAATTTTTCGCCCAGTGCAATGTTGTTTCTTTTTCGATTCTGCGTAAAAAAGAAAGATACACTTTTTCCTCTAAGTCGCACCGTTGAGGCTCCACACTCTTGTAAAGGTCTACGCCGCTAGGACTTAGAAAAATTTTCATACTTTACGATTTTTCTCTCGATTTTATCGGTATAGGAAAGCGTTGTAGAGGAAAACGTTTGGGACGAAAGTTTCATGGCTTGCGATGCTCTACAAGAATACGACATTTCGATCGCCCGCCGAAATTAGGAAATCGCTTAATTAACAATAAGTTGCAAAAATTTGTTTATTAACAAAAATTTTCGCCCCGGGCAATATTGTTTCTCTTTCGATTCCGCGCCAGAAAGTATTAAAACTTTTTCCTCTAGGTCGCACCGCTGCCGCTCTACTGTCTTGGCGGAAACACCACTGCCGCTCGTCCTTACGAAATCGGTTAATCAACAATAAGTCGCAAAATTGGCCTATTAACGAAATTTTTCGCCCAGTGCAATGTTGTTTCTTTTTCGATTCTGCGTAAAAAAGAAAGATACACTTTTTCCTCTAAGTCGCACCGTTGAGGCTCCACACTCTTGTAAAGGTCTACGCCGCTAGGACTTAGAAAAATTTTCATACTTTACGATTTTTTCTCTCGATTTTATCGGTATAGGAAAGCGTTGTAGAGGAAAACGTTTGGGACGAAAGTTTCATGGCTTGCGATGCTCTACAAGAATACGACATTTCGATCGCCCGCCGAAATTAGGAAATCGCTTAATTAACAATAAGTTGCAAAAATTTGTTTATTAACAAAAATTTTCGCCCCGGGCAATATTGTTTCTCTTTCGATTCCGCGCCAGAAAGTATTAAAACTTTTTCCTCTAGGTCGCACCGCTGCCGCTCTACTGTCTTGGCGGAAACACCACTGCCGCTCGTCCTTACGAAATCGGTTAATCAACAATAAGTCGCAAAATTGGCCTATTAACGAAATTTTTCGCCCAGTGCAATGTTGTTTCTTTTTCGATTCTGCGTAAAAAAGAAAGATACACTTTTTCCTCTAAGTCGCACCGTTGAGGCTCCACACTCTTGTAAAGGTCTACGCCGCTAGGACTTAGAAAAATTTTCATACTTTACGATTTTTTCTCTCGATTTTATCGGTATAGGAAAGCGTTGTAGAGGAAAACGTTTGGGACGAAAGTTTCATGGCTTGCGATGCTCTACAAGAATACGACATTTCGATCGCCCGCCGAAATTAGGAAATCGCTTAATTAACAATAAGTTGCAAAAATTTGTTTATTAACAAAAATTTTCGCCCTGGGCAATATTGTTTCTCTTTCGATTCCGCGCCAGAAAGTATTAAAACTTTTTCCTCTAGGTCGCACCGCTGCCGCTCTACTGTCTTGGCGGAAACACCACTGCCGCTCGTCCTTACGAAATCGGTTAATCAACAATAAGTCGCAAAATTGGCCTATTAACGAAATTTTTCGCCCAGTGCAATGTTGTTTCTTTTTCGATTCTGCGTAAAAAAGAAAGATACACTTTTTCCTCTAAGTCGCACCGTTGAGGCTCCACACTCTTGTAAAGGTCTACGCCGCTAGGACTTAGAAAAATTTTCATACTTTACGATTTTTTCTCTCGATTTTATCGGTATAGGAAAGCGTTGTAGAGGAAAACGTTTGGGACGAAAGTTTCATGGCTTGCGATGCTCTACAAGAATACGACATTTCGATCGCCCGCCGAAATTAGGAAATCGCTTAATTAACAATAAGTTGCAAAAATTTGTTTATTAACAAAAATTTTCGCCCTGGGCAATATTGTTTCTCTTTCGATTCCGCGCCAGAAAGTATTAAAACTTTTTCCTCTAGGTCGCACCGCTGCCGCTCTACTGTCTTGGCGGAAACACCACTGCCGCTCGTCCTTACGAAATCGGTTAATCAACAATAAGTCGCAAAATTGGCCTATTAACGAAATTTTTCGCCCAGTGCAATGTTGTTTCTTTTTCGATTCTGCGTAAAAAAGAAAGATACACTTTTTCCTCTAAGTCGCACCGTTGAGGCTCCACACTCTTGTAAAGGTCTACGCCGCTAGGACTTAGAAAAATTTTCATACTTTACGATTTTTTCTCTCGATTTTATCGGTATAGGAAAGCGTTGTAGAGGAAAACGTTTGGGACGAAAGTTTCATGGCTTGCGATGCTCTACAAGAATACGACATTTCGATCGCCCGCCGAAATTAGGAAATCGCTTAATTAACAATAAGTTGCAAAAATTTGTTTATTAACAAAAATTTTCGCCCTGGGCAATATTGTTTCTCTTTCGATTCCGCGCCAGAAAGTATTAAAACTTTTTCCTCTAGGTCGCACCGCTGCCGCTCTACTGTCTTGGCGGAAACACCACTGCCGCTCGTCCTTACGAAATCGGTTAATCAACAATAAGTCGCAAAATTGGCCTATTAACGAAATTTTTCGCCCAGTGCAATGTTGTTTCTTTTTCGATTCTGCGTAAAAAAGAAAGATACACTTTTTCCTCTAAGTCGCACCGTTGAGGCTCCACACTCTTGTAAAGGTCTACGCCGCTAGGACTTAGAAAAATTTTCATACTTTACGATTTTTTCTCTCGATTTTATCGGTATAGGAAAGCGTTGTAGAGGAAAACGTTTGGGACGAAAGTTTCATGGCTTGCGATGCTCTACAAGAATACGACATTTCGATCGCCCGCCGAAATTAGGAAATCGGTTAATTAACAATAAGTTGCAAAAATTTGTTTATTAACAAAAATTTTCGCCCCGGGCAATATTGTTTCTCTTTCGATTCCGCGCCAGAAAGTATTAAAACTTTTTCCTCTAGGTCGCACCGCTGCCGCTCTACTGTCTTGGCGGAAACACCACTGCCGCTCGTCCTTACGAAATCGGTTAATCAACAATAAGTCGCAAAATTGGCCTATTAACGAAATTTTTCGCCCAGTGCAATGTTGTTTCTTTTTCGATTCTGCGTAAAAAAGAAAGATACACTTTTTCCTCTAAGTCGCACCGTTGAGGCTCCACACTCTTGTAAAGGTCTACGCCGCTAGGACTTAGAAAAATTTTCATACTTTACGATTTTTTCTCTCGATTTTATCGGTATAGGAAAGCGTTGTAGAGGAAAACGTTTGGGACGAAAGTTTCATGGCTTGCGATGCTCTACAAGAATACGACATTTCGATCGCCCGCCGAAATTAGGAAATCGCTTAATTAACAATAAGTTGCAAAAATTTGTTTATTAACAAAAATTTTCGCCCTGGGCAATATTGTTTCTCTTTCGATTCCGCGCCAGAAAGTATTAAAACTTTTTCCTCTAGGTCGCACCGCTGCCGCTCTACTGTCTTGGCGGAAACACCACTGCCGCTCGTCCTTACGAAATCGGTTAATCAACAATAAGTCGCAAAATTGGCCTATTAACGAAATTTTTCGCCCAGTGCAATGTTGTTTCTTTTTCGATTCTGCGTAAAAAAGAAAGATACACTTTTTCCTCTAAGTCGCACCGTTGAGGCTCCACACTCTTGTAAAGGTCTACGCCGCTAGGACTTAGAAAAATTTTCATACTTTACGATTTTTTCTCTCGATTTTATCGGTATAGGAAAGCGTTGTAGAGGAAAACGTTTGGGACGAAAGTTTCATGGCTTGCGATGCTCTACAAGAATACGACATTTCGATCGCCCGCCGAAATTAGGAAATCGCTTAATTAACAATAAGTTGCAAAAATTTGTTCATTAACAAAAATTTTCGCCCCGGGCAATATTGTTTCTCTTTCGATTCCGCGCCAGAAAGTATTAAAACTTTTTCCTCTAGGTCGCACCGCTGCCGCTCTACTGTCTTGGCGGAAACACCACTGCCGCTCGTCCTTACGAAATCGGTTAATCAACAATAAGTCGCAAAATTGGCCTATTAACGAAATTTTTCGCCCAGTGCAATGTTGTTTCTTTTTCGATTCTGCGTAAAAAAGAAAGATACACTTTTTCCTCTAAGTCGCACCGTTGAGGCTCCACACTCTTGTAAAGGTCTACGCCGCTAGGACTTAGAAAAATTTTCATACTTTACGATTTTTTCTCTCGATTTTATCGGTATAGGAAAGCGTTGTAGAGGAAAACGTTTGGGACGAAAGTTTCATGGCTTGCGATGCTCTACAAGAATACGACATTTCGATCGCCCGCCGAAATTAGGAAATCGGTTAATTAACAATAAGTTGCAAAAATTTGTTTATTAACAAAAATTTTCGCCCCGGGCAATATTGTTTCTCTTTCGATTCCGCGCCAGAAAGTATTAAAACTTTTTCCTCTAGGTCGCACCGCTGCCGCTCTACTGTCTTGGCGGAAACACCACTGCCGCTCGTCCTTACGAAATCGGTTAATCAACAATAAGTCGCAAAATTGGCCTATTAACGAAATTTTTCGCCCAGTGCAATGTTGTTTCTTTTTCGATTCTGCGTAAAAAAGAAAGATACACTTTTTCCTCTAAGTCGCACCGTTGAGGCTCCACACTCTTGTAAAGGTCTACGCCGCTAGGACTTAGAAAAATTTTCATACTTTACGATTTTTTCTCTCGATTTTATCGGTATAGGAAAGCGTTGTAGAGGAAAACGTTTGGGACGAAAGTTTCATGGCTTGCGATGCTCTACAAGAATACGACATTTCGATCGCCCGCCGAAATTAGGAAATCGCTTAATTAACAATAAGTTGCAAAAATTTGTTTATTAACAAAAATTTTCGCCCTGGGCAATATTGTTTCTCTTTCGATTCCGCGCCAGAAAGTATTAAAACTTTTTCCTCTAGGTCGCACCGCTGCCGCTCTACTGTCTTGGCGGAAACACCACTGCCGCTCGTCCTTACGAAATCGGTTAATCAACAATAAGTCGCAAAATTGGCCTATTAACGAAATTTTTCGCCCAGTGCAATGTTGTTTCTTTTTCGATTCTGCGTAAAAAAGAAAGATACACTTTTTCCTCTAAGTCGCACCGTTGAGGCTCCACACTCTTGTAAAGGTCTACGCCGCTAGGACTTAGAAAAATTTTCATACTTTACGATTTTTTCTCTCGATTTTATCGGTATAGGAAAGCGTTGTAGAGGAAAACGTTTGGGACGAAAGTTTCATGGCTTGCGATGCTCTACAAGAATACGACATTTCGATCGCCCGCCGAAATTAGGAAATCGCTTAATTAACAATAAGTTGCAAAAATTTGTTTATTAACAAAAATTTTCGCCCCGGGCAATATTGTTTCTCTTTCGATTCCGCGCCAGAAAGTATTAAAACTTTTTCCTCTAGGTCGCACCGCTGCCGCTCTACTGTCTTGGCGGAAACACCACTGCCGCTCGTCCTTACGAAATCGGTTAATCAACAATAAGTCGCAAAATTGGCCTATTAACGAAATTTTTCGCCCAGTGCAATGTTGTTTCTTTTTCGATTCTGCGTAAAAAAGAAAGATACACTTTTTCCTCTAAGTCGCACCGTTGAGGCTCCACACTCTTGTAAAGGTCTACGCCGCTAGGACTTAGAAAAATTTTCATACTTTACGATTTTTTCTCTCGATTTTATCGGTATAGGAAAGCGTTGTAGAGGAAAACGTTTGGGACGAAAGTTTCATGGCTTGCGATGCTCTACAAGAATACGACATTTCGATCGCCCGCCGAAATTAGGAAATCGCTTAATTAACAATAAGTTGCAAAAATTTGTTTATTAACAAAAATTTTCGCCCTGGGCAATATTGTTTCTCTTTCGATTCCGCGCCAGAAAGTATTAAAACTTTTTCCTCTAGGTCGCACCGCTGCCGCTCTACTGTCTTGGCGGAAACACCACTGCCGCTCGTCCTTACGAAATCGGTTAATCAACAATAAGTCGCAAAATTGGCCTATTAACGAAATTTTTCGCCCAGTGCAATGTTGTTTCTTTTTCGATTCTGCGTAAAAAAGAAAGATACACTTTTTCCTCTAAGTCGCACCGTTGAGGCTCCACACTCTTGTAAAGGTCTACGCCGCTAGGACTTAGAAAAATTTGCATACTTTACGATTTTTTCTCTCGATTTTATCGGTATAGGAAAGCGTTGTAGAGGAAAACGTTTGGGACGAAAGTTTCATGGCTTGCGATGCTCTACAAGAATACGACATTTCGATCGCCCGCCGAAATTAGGAAATCGCTTAATTAACAATAAGTTGCAAAAATTTGTTTATTAACAAAAATTTTCGCCCCGGGCAATATTGTTTCTCTTTCGATTTCGCGCCAGAAAGTATTAAAACTTTTTCCTCTAGGTCGCACCGCTGCCGCTCTACTGTCTTGGCGGAAACACCACTGCCGCTCGTCCTTACGAAATCGGTTAATCAACAATAAGTCGCAAAATTGGCCTATTAACGAAATTTTTCGCCCAGTGCAATGTTGTTTCTTTTTCGATTCTGCGTAAAAAAGAAAGATACACTTTTTCCTCTAAGTCGCACCGTTGAGGCTCCACACTCTTGTAAAGGTCTACGCCGCTAGGACTTAGAAAAATTTTCATACTTTACGATTTTTTCTCTCGATTTTATCGGTATAGGAAAGCGTTGTAGAGGAAAACGTTTGGGACGAAAGTTTCATGGCTTGCGATGCTCTACAAGAATACGACATTTCGATCGCCCGCCGAAATTAGGAAATCGGTTAATTAACAATAAGTTGCAAAAATTTGTTTATTAACAAAAATTTTCGCCCCGGGCAATATTGTTTCTCTTTCGATTCCGCGCCAGAAAGTATTAAAACTTTTTCCTCTAGGTCGCACCGCTGCCGCTCTACTGTCTTGGCGGAAACACCACTGCCGCTCGTCCTTACGAAATCGGTTAATCAACAATAAGTCGCAAAATTGGCCTATTAACGAAATTTTTCGCCCAGTGCAATGTTGTTTCTTTTTCGATTCTGCGTAAAAAAGAAAGATACACTTTTTCCTCTAAGTCGCACCGTTGAGGCTCCACACTCTTGTAAAGGTCTACGCCGCTAGGACTTAGAAAAATTTTCATACTTTACGATTTTTTCTCTCGATTTTATCGGTATAGGAAAGCGTTGTAGAGGAAAACGTTTGGGACGAAAGTTTCATGGCTTGCGATGCTCTACAAGAATACGACATTTCGATCGCCCGCCGAAATTAGGAAATCGGTTAATTAACAATAAGTTGCAAAAATTTGTTTATTAACAAAAATTTTCGCCCCGGGCAATATTGTTTCTCTTTCGATTCCGCGCCAGAAAGTATTAAAACTTTTTCCTCTAGGTCGCACCGCTGCCGCTCTACTGTCTTGGCGGAAACACCACTGCCGCTCGTCCTTACGAAATCGGTTAATCAACAATAAGTCGCAAAATTGGCCTATTAACGAAATTTTTCGCCCAGTGCAATGTTGTTTCTTTTTCGATTCTGCGTAAAAAAGAAAGATACACTTTTTCCTCTAAGTCGCACCGTTGAGGCTCCACACTCTTGTAAAGGTCTACGCCGCTAGGACTTAGAAAAATTTTCATACTTTACGATTTTTTCTCTCGATTTTATCGGTATAGGAAAGCGTTGTAGAGGAAAACGTTTGGGACGAAAGTTTCATGGCTTGCGATGCTCTACAAGAATACGACATTTCGATCGCCCGCCGAAATTAGGAAATCGCTTAATTAACAATAAGTTGCAAAAATTTGTTTATTAACAAAAATTTTCGCCCTGGGCAATATTGTTTCTCTTTCGATTCCGCGCCAGAAAGTATTAAAACTTTTTCCTCTAGGTCGCACCGCTGCCGCTCTACTGTCTTGGCGGAAACACCACTGCCGCTCGTCCTTACGAAATCGGTTAATCAACAATAAGTCGCAAAATTGGCCTATTAACGAAATTTTTCGCCCAGTGCAATGTTGTTTCTTTTTCGATTCTGCGTAAAAAAGAAAGATACACTTTTTCCTCTAAGTCGCACCGTTGAGGCTCCACACTCTTGTAAAGGTCTACGCCGCTAGGACTTAGAAAAATTTTCATACTTTACGATTTTTTCTCTCGATTTTATCGGTATAGGAAAGCGTTGTAGAGGAAAACGTTTGGGACGAAAGTTTCATGGCTTGCGATGCTCTACAAGAATACGACATTTCGATCGCCCGCCGAAATTAGGAAATCGCTTAATTAACAATAAGTTGCAAAAATTTGTTTATTAACAAAAATTTTCGCCCTGGGCAATATTGTTTCTCTTTCGATTCCGCGCCAGAAAGTATTAAAACTTTTTCCTCTAGGTCGCACCGCTGCCGCTCTACTGTCTTGGCGGAAACACCACTGCCGCTCGTCCTTACGAAATCGGTTAATCAACAATAAGTCGCAAAATTGGCCTATTAACGAAATTTTTCGCCCAGTGCAATGTTGTTTCTTTTTCGATTCTGCGTAAAAAAGAAAGATACACTTTTTCCTCTAAGTCGCACCGTTGAGGCTCCACACTCTTGTAAAGGTCTACGCCGCTAGGACTTAGAAAAATTTTCATACTTTACGATTTTTTCTCTCGATTTTATCGGTATAGGAAAGCGTTGTAGAGGAAAACGTTTGGGACGAAAGTTTCATGGCTTGCGATGCTCTACAAGAATACGACATTTCGATCGCCCGCCGAAATTAGGAAATCGCTTAATTAACAATAAGTTGCAAAAATTTGTTTATTAACAAAAATTTTCGCCCCGGGCAATATTGTTTCTCTTTCGATTCCGCGCCAGAAAGTATTAAAACTTTTTCCTCTAGGTCGCACCGCTGCCGCTCTACTGTCTTGGCGGAAACACCACTGCCGCTCGTCCTTACGAAATCGGTTAATCAACAATAAGTCGCAAAATTGGCCTATTAACGAAATTTTTCGCCCAGTGCAATGTTGTTTCTTTTTCGATTCTGCGTAAAAAAGAAAGATACACTTTTTCCTCTAAGTCGCACCGTTGAGGCTCCACACTCTTGTAAAGGTCTACGCCGCTAGGACTTAGAAAAATTTTCATACTTTACGATTTTTTCTCTCGATTTTATCGGTATAGGAAAGCGTTGTAGAGGAAAACGTTTGGGACGAAAGTTTCATGGCTTGCGATGCTCTACAAGAATACGACATTTCGATCGCCCGCCGAAATTAGGAAATCGCTTAATTAACAATAAGTTGCAAAAATTTGTTTATTAACAAAAATTTTCGCCCTGGGCAATATTGTTTCTCTTTCGATTCCGCGCCAGAAAGTATTAAAACTTTTTCCTCTAGGTCGCACCGCTGCCGCTCTACTGTCTTGGCGGAAACACCACTGCCGCTCGTCCTTACGAAATCGGTTAATCAACAATAAGTCGCAAAATTGGCCTATTAACGAAATTTTTCGCCCAGTGCAATGTTGTTTCTTTTTCGATTCTGCGTAAAAAAGAAAGATACACTTTTTCCTCTAAGTCGCACCGTTGAGGCTCCACACTCTTGTAAAGGTCTACGCCGCTAGGACTTAGAAAAATTTGCATACTTTACGATTTTTTCTCTCGATTTTATCGGTATAGGAAAGCGTTGTAGAGGAAAACGTTTGGGACGAAAGTTTCATGGCTTGCGATGCTCTACAAGAATACGACATTTCGATCGCCCGCCGAAATTAGGAAATCGCTTAATTAACAATAAGTTGCAAAAATTTGTTTATTAACAAAAATTTTCGCCCCGGGCAATATTGTTTCTCTTTCGATTTCGCGCCAGAAAGTATTAAAACTTTTTCCTCTAGGTCGCACCGCTGCCGCTCTACTGTCTTGGCGGAAACACCACTGCCGCTCGTCCTTACGAAATCGGTTAATCAACAATAAGTCGCAAAATTGGCCTATTAACGAAATTTTTCGCCCAGTGCAATGTTGTTTCTTTTTCGATTCTGCGTAAAAAAGAAAGATACACTTTTTCCTCTAAGTCGCACCGTTGAGGCTCCACACTCTTGTAAAGGTCTACGCCGCTAGGACTTAGAAAAATTTTCATACTTTACGATTTTTTCTCTCGATTTTATCGGTATAGGAAAGCGTTGTAGAGGAAAACGTTTGGGACGAAAGTTTCATGGCTTGCGATGCTCTACAAGAATACGACATTTCGATCGCCCGCCGAAATTAGGAAATCGGTTAATTAACAATAAGTTGCAAAAATTTGTTTATTAACAAAAATTTTCGCCCCGGGCAATATTGTTTCTCTTTCGATTCCGCGCCAGAAAGTATTAAAACTTTTTCCTCTAGGTCGCACCGCTGCCGCTCTACTGTCTTGGCGGAAACACCACTGCCGCTCGTCCTTACGAAATCGGTTAATCAACAATAAGTCGCAAAATTGGCCTATTAACGAAATTTTTCGCCCAGTGCAATGTTGTTTCTTTTTCGATTCTGCGTAAAAAAGAAAGATACACTTTTTCCTCTAAGTCGCACCGTTGAGGCTCCACACTCTTGTAAAGGTCTACGCCGCTAGGACTTAGAAAAATTTTCATACTTTACGATTTTTTCTCTCGATTTTATCGGTATAGGAAAGCGTTGTAGAGGAAAACGTTTGGGACGAAAGTTTCATGGCTTGCGATGCTCTACAAGAATACGACATTTCGATCGCCCGCCGAAATTAGGAAATCGCTTAATTAACAATAAGTTGCAAAAATTTGTTTATTAACAAAAATTTTCGCCCTGGGCAATATTGTTTCTCTTTCGATTCCGCGCCAGAAAGTATTAAAACTTTTTCCTCTAGGTCGCACCGCTGCCGCTCTACTGTCTTGGCGGAAACACCACTGCCGCTCGTCCTTACGAAATCGGTTAATCAACAATAAGTCGCAAAATTGGCCTATTAACGAAATTTTTCGCCCAGTGCAATGTTGTTTCTTTTTCGATTCTGCGTAAAAAAGAAAGATACACTTTTTCCTCTAAGTCGCACCGTTGAGGCTCCACACTCTTGTAAAGGTCTACGCCGCTAGGACTTAGAAAAATTTTCATACTTTACGATTTTTTCTCTCGATTTTATCGGTATAGGAAAGCGTTGTAGAGGAAAACGTTTGGGACGAAAGTTTCATGGCTTGCGATGCTCTACAAGAATACGACATTTCGATCGCCCGCCGAAATTAGGAAATCGCTTAATTAACAATAAGTTGCAAAAATTTGTTTATTAACAAAAATTTTCGCCCTGGGCAATATTGTTTCTCTTTCGATTCCGCGCCAGAAAGTATTAAAACTTTTTCCTCTAGGTCGCACCGCTGCCGCTCTACTGTCTTGGCGGAAACACCACTGCCGCTCGTCCTTACGAAATCGGTTAATCAACAATAAGTCGCAAAATTGGCCTATTAACGAAATTTTTCGCCCAGTGCAATGTTGTTTCTTTTTCGATTCTGCGTAAAAAAGAAAGATACACTTTTTCCTCTAAGTCGCACCGTTGAGGCTCCACACTCTTGTAAAGGTCTACGCCGCTAGGACTTAGAAAAATTTTCATACTTTACGATTTTTTCTCTCGATTTTATCGGTATAGGAAAGCGTTGTAGAGGAAAACGTTTGGGACGAAAGTTTCATGGCTTGCGATGCTCTACAAGAATACGACATTTCGATCGCCCGCCGAAATTAGGAAATCGCTTAATTAACAATAAGTTGCAAAAATTTGTTTATTAACAAAAATTTTCGCCCTGGGCAATATTGTTTCTCTTTCGATTCCGCGCCAGAAAGTATTAAAACTTTTTCCTCTAGGTCGCACCGCTGCCGCTCTACTGTCTTGGCGGAAACACCACTGCCGCTCGTCCTTACGAAATCGGTTAATCAACAATAAGTCGCAAAATTGGCCTATTAACGAAATTTTTCGCCCAGTGCAATGTTGTTTCTTTTTCGATTCTGCGTAAAAAAGAAAGATACACTTTTTCCTCTAAGTCGCACCGTTGAGGCTCCACACTCTTGTAAAGGTCTACGCCGCTAGGACTTAGAAAAATTTTCATACTTTACGATTTTTTCTCTCGATTTTATCGGTATAGGAAAGCGTTGTAGA
>CAXDIW010000161.1:0-271000 GCA_963989415.1 Cerceris ruficornis
TGCAAACTTCGGTTATTACAATAATTTTCGTCAATAATCGTTTATTACAGATGTAATTATTATTTAATAACTTGTCTCTGCTTATTTTTAATAAATCTTATGGTGAATAAAAATTATAGGAGTGAAGTACGTGAGTTTATAATTGACGATGTACTTTTCAATGCTTACGAATATTTGATTCTTTGTGTAATACTTTTATCTTATCGATAAATAATATATTTGCAGCTATCTTCGATGAATTTCAAGCAACCTCCAATATTATTTGGGGCATAAAATGTAAGAAATATATAAGGAAAGGATTTTCGAAGGTAGACACCTCGTTCGCCGACTGCGCGTGCTAAGCTAGTTTACCAACCGCACCAACTCGATACTCTGATTGGACGAACGATGCAAAAGGAAGAAAAAACGAAAATTATTGTTGTTATAATTTAGTTAGAGACAACGGAACTGTTCCACGCTGAACGTATTCAGTTTTTGGCAGATATTATCTCTCAAAACGGAGGGTTCAAATACATTTCATACCATCAAAATAGAAGGTTCCTGCTTGACTGCAATCCGATAGCGATAACGTTATCAAGAACTTCTATTTTACAGACGGTCGAACAAGTAGAAATATTTTACCATCCCTTATTTTGTTATCATCCCGCTGCTTTAACGTACACGGTTAACATCCTAGTCCAAATAAAATATGTTTTGCAATATTTCATCCCAACAAAGTAAGCATTACTGTATGCCAGTATAATGCAATTATATCTTTTATAATCTATAGTATCTTCTATGATATAGTAATTAAACCAATACAACCAATTCCTATTACTATCATGATTTTCTCCGGTACAATACATTTCCAATTGTTTTCTCAAGCCTTTCGTCGAGCCATTCAGGCAGACTTTCAAGTTGAATTCCTTTGCAACCATTTGACAAAATGCACTCCATTACATACGTCCTTTATTCCCTGACATTTGCAAATCGATACACAATGCTTCCGAAGCACATTTACGAATGTTGCACAACAGATCGCCGGAGGCTTTTTTGTAAAGGTCAAGTGCTTGGATCCACACGTTTACCATGGAATTTGCAATACAAAATTCTCCGTTCGCATGTATATTTTACTAGTATGCAAATACTTGACAACCTCGACCGACGAAAGAATAATAATTTTGCAAAACCTCTACGCGATATATCAGAAAACATCAACAAAAGAGCTTTCACCGTCTAACCAGCTGCATAATAAATTTTCGAGGCTGCATAACAAATATTCAAATTTTACGATAACACGATAACAATAATTCGAAATTATTCTCTATATTTTTTACGACTATCCCATTTATCAGGGCTTCGAATAAGCGCGAAAATAATATTATATATTCAGTATTTAATATTTTGATGACGCTCCCGTCAATTTTCTCACATTCGCTGTATGGTCCGAGGGAAAATCGATGGAACTTCGTTAACTATGATTTCTCCCCAACGTGGCCACCGTAAAGCAATTATCAGTCGAAGAGAGAATGTCTTCTGAGCATTTACTCCCTTTCATTGGCGAAAATGGCATTGGAGGTCGAATTACCCCGGTTTTTGCATCGTCGCTTTGTCAGCGAACGATATTTCGCACCGTTCAACCGACAGCATCGTCGAGCCTCCACTTCTATCCACGAATCTAACGCGGTAGATCAAAGTTTTTCGATTTCAATACGCGCAAACAGCGAATTCTCTGTACGATGACTTTCTTCGGCTTTCCTCTCACCATTTAGCAGGAAATGTTTGGAAAAGCGAGGTAAAAATCGAGTAGGAAGCGGAAATATCGTACTCTTTGTTCCGCGCAACGTTTCTGTCCTCCCCAGTTTTCTCTCTGTGCTCCTCCTCTACACGCATTTCCTAGCATCGGAACAAAATAATAGGAATGCCAATCAACGAAAGTTTGACGAAACGCAAAAAATTTATTGAAACGCAGAAATCACATTGTCGAAGGTCGCCGTGAGCTCGGTTTAATAAAACGCTTTTTGCCGCACCGTGCATACGTGCGGCTTTTTTCTTCCATTGCCGATCCGCGATCAATTCGTGAAAATATGAAATATGCGAATAACAGAGAGGAGAGATGCAAAGTGATAAAGAGAGAGAGAGAGACATATCTCGATGAAGAGTATTAGGATTTTCCGTCTGCTCTTCCCTTTTATTTTTCTCATTGTACACCTTCCGATTGTACTCTTTGACGTTTATTAATTCAACGAATGGATATCTCGAGAAAGGGAGATTCGTTTTAAACAGTCGTCTTTGTAGATATCACGGGTCGCCGTTGCACGGGGAAAGTAATTGCACGGAAGTGGAGAATTATGCTGGTATTTATTTAAGTGTAAATTTTAATTACATCAGATGCAGAATAATGTAAATCGACTGTGTAATGTATTCGGTGATCGCGATGTTAATAACTGCGAAAAACAAGCATCGATGGAACGTGAAATATTAATAAAATCGAGCCACTGTCGTTTCACGACTCTCAAATAAACACAGTGATACGGTACTCAAAGAGAAATCTGACCTAAACGATAAGAAACACGACACCGTTGCGAAACGTCCAACCATCCTCTTGTACGTCGATGCGTCGGAAATGCCATTCGTTTTTAGCACAATTTATAAGTTGCTCGTTTCAACGGACAACGATAGCCAGTGATTCCTGCTCACTCATCACGATTCAGTGACAGAGGATTATTAAAATGGTGGAAAATAATAATGCACTTTGCGCTAAATATACTAATATATCATTAATTCATAAAGATCTAGGTATAAGCTACATAAGTGATTACATTCAAAAATTCTCAATACGCTTTTACCAAACGTGCCATAAAAGTAAAGATAAAGCTATTAATTCCATAGGAAATTATTCTCAGGTTGACCTTAACTATAAGAAGTATAAACATAAGCGAATCATTCATTTGTTACTTAGTCTCTAGCCTTGTACTTATTGTATATAACTTCAAGTCTTCTATGATGAGACAGGTTTTTATAATTTTCCTATCATTCTTCTAAACTATAGACAATCGCGTTAATTTGTTAAAAACTTAATTTACTAATGACTGGGGTGACAGTTAATCTTGGTACCCAGTTATCGTATCTTTATGTAATTGTTTATTATTGTATATTGTAAATAAAAAAGAAAAAAAAAAAGAAAGTTACAAATAATTTTCCTTTCATGATTATCAATGGGTCTCGTTGTTCACTTAATCATGAAGAACAATAAATTCTCGAATGGTACTGTTTGGATGCATTGCATATATGTTTCTTAGACTATATAGAAGCAATATATACAGAGATTTCAACCATCTACGTGTTCCATTCATTGTTCTACTTTTCGAAATTTACAAATAATTTCCGTTAAAGGATTAACAATGGGGCTCGTTGTTCACTTAAACTTGAAGAACAAAAAATTGGCGAATGGTACTGTTTGGATGCTTTGCATATATGTTTCTTAGACTATATAGAAGCAATATATACAATGATTTCAACCGTCTACCTATTCCATTCATTGTTCTCCTTGCCGTAATTTACAAATAATTTCCTTTAAAGGATTAACAATGGGGCTCGTAGTTCACTTAAACTTGAAGAACAAAAAATTGGCGAATTGTACTGTTTGGATGCTTTGCATATATGTTTCATAGACTATTTAGAAGCAATATACAGAAAGATTTCACCCGTCTACCTGTACTATTCATTGTTCTACTTGTAGAAAGTTGCAAATAATTTTCATTTCATGATTATCAATGGGGCTCGCTGTTCACTTAAACTTGAAGATCAAAAAATTGGCGATTGTTACTGTTTAGATGCTTTGCATATATGTTTCTTAGACTATATAGAAGCAATATATACAAAGATTTCAACCGTCTACCTGTTCCATTCATTGTTCTACTTGTCGCAAGTTACAAATAATTTCCGTTAAAGTATTAACAATGGGGCTCGTAGTTCACTTAAACTTGAAGATCAAATAATTGGCGAATTGTACTGTTTGGATGATTTGCAGATATGTTTCTTAGACTATATAGAAGCAATATATACAATGATTTCAACCGTCTACCTGTTCCATTCATTGTTCTACTTGTCGCAAGTTACAAATAATTTCCGTTAAAGTATTAACAATGGGGCTCGTAGTTCACTTAAACTTGAAGATCACATAATTGGCGAATTGTACTGTTTGGATGATTTGCAGATATGTTTCTTAGACTATATAGAAGCAATATATACAATGATTTCAACAGTCTACCTGTTCCATTCATTGTTCTAATTGTCGAAATTTACAAATAATTTCCTTTAAAGGATTAACAATGGGGCTGGTAGTTCACTTAAACTTGAAGAACAAAAAATTGGCGAATGGTACTGTTTGTATGCTTTGAATATATGTTTCTTAGATTATATAGGAGCAATATATACAAAGATTTCAACCGTCTACCTGTTCCATTCATTGTTCTACTTGTCGAAAATTACAAGTAATTTCCGATAAAGGATTAACCATTGGGGCTCATTGTTCACTTAAACTTGAAGAACAAAAAATTGGCGAATGGTACTGTTTTGATGCTTTGCGTACATGTCTCTTAGACTATATGGAAGCAATATATACAAAGATTTCAACCGTCTACGTGTTCCAATCATTGTTCTACTTGTCGAAATTTACAAATAATTTCCTTTAAAGGATTAACAATGGGGCTCGTTGTTCACTTAAACTTGAAGAACAAAAAATTGGCGAATGGTACTGTTTGGATGCTTTGAATATATGTTTCTTAGATTATATAGAAGCAATATATACAAAGATTTCAACCGTCTACCTGTTCCATTCATTGTTCTACTTGTCGAAATTTACAAATAATTTCCTTTAAAGGATTAACAATGGGGCTCGCAGTTCACTTAAACTTGAAAAACAAAAAATTGGCGAATGGTACTGTTTGGATGCTTTGCATATATGTTACTTAAACTATATAGAAGCAATATATAGAAAGATTTCAACCGCCTACCTGTTCCATTCATTGTTCTACTTATAGAAAGTTACAAATAATTTCCTTTAAAGGATTAAGAATGGGGCTCGTAGTTCACTTAAACTTGAAGAACTATAAATTGTCGAATTGTACTGTTTGGATGCTTTGAATATATGTTTCTTAGATTATATAGAAGCAATATATACAAAGATTTCAACCGTCTACCTGTTCCATTCATTGTTCTACTTGTCGAAATTTACAAATAATTTCCTTTAAAGGATTAACAATGGGGCTCGCAGTTCACTTAAACTTGAAAAACAAAAAATTGGCGAATGGTACTGTTTGGATGCTTTGCATATATGTTACTTAAACTATATAGAAGCAATATATAGAAAGATTTCAACCGCCTACCTGTTCCATTCATTGTTCTACTTATAGAAAGTTACAAATAATTTCCTTTAAAGGATTAAGAATGGGGCTCGTAGTTCACTTAAACTTGAAGAACTATAAATTGTCGAATTGTACTGTTTGGATGCTTTGAATATATGTTTCTTAGATTATATAGAAGCAATATATACAAAGATTTCAACCGTCTACCTGTTCGATTCATTGTTCTACTTGTCGAAATTTACAAATAATTTCCTTTAAAGGATTAACAATGGGGCTCGCAGTTCACTTAAACTTGAAAAACAAAAAATTGGCGAATGGTACTGTTTGGATGCTTTGCATATATGTTACTTAAACTATATAGAAGCAATATATAGAAAGATTTCAACCGCCTACCTGTTCCATTCATTGTTCTACTTATAGAAAGTTACAAATAATTTCCTTTAAAGGATTAAGAATGGGGCTCGTAGTTCACTTAAACTTGAAGAACTATAAATTGTCGAATTGTACTGTTTGGATGCTTTGCATATATGTTTCTTAGACTATATAGAAGCAATATATACAAAGATTTCAACCGTATACGTGTTCCAATCATTGTTTTACTTGTCGAAAATTACAAATAATTTCCGATAAAGGATTAACCATTGGGGCTCATTGTTCACTTAATCTTGAAGAACAAAAAATTGGCGAATGGTACTGTTTGGATGCTTTGCGTACATGTTTCTTAGACTATATGGAAGCAATATATACAAAGATTTCAACCGCCTACCTGTTCCAATCATTGTTCTACTTGGCGAAATTTAGAACTAATTTCCTTTAAAGGATTAGCAATGGGGCTCGTAGTTCACTAAAACTTGAAGAGCAAAAAATTGGCGAACTGTACTGTTTGGATGCTTTGCATATATGTTTCTTAGACTATATAGATGCAACATATAGAAGGATTTCGCCCGTCTACCTGTTCTATTCATTGTTCTACTATTAGAAAGTTACAAATAATTTCCGTTTCATGATTAGCAATGGGGCTCGTTGTTCACTTAAACTTGAAGAACAAAAAATTGGCGAATGGTATTGTTTGGATGATTTGCATATATGTTTCTTAGACTATATAGAAGCAATATATAAAAAGATTTCAATCGTCTACCTGCTCCCTTCATTGTTCTACTTGTCGAAAATTACAAATAATTTCCGATAAAGGATTAACCATTGGGGCTCATTGTTCACTTAATCTTGAAGAACAAAAAATTGGCGAATGGTACTGTTTGGATGCTTTGCGTACATGTTTCTTAGACTATATGGAAGCAATATATACAAAGATTTCAACCGTCTACGTGTTCCAATCATTGTTCTACTTGGCGAAATTTACAAATAATTTCCTTTAAAGGATTAAGAATGGGGCTCGTAGTTCACTTAAACTTGAAGAACTATAAATTGGCGAATTGTACTGTTTGGACGCTTTGCATATATGTTTCTTAGACTATATAGAAGCAATATATACAATGATTTCAACCGTCTACCTATTTCATTCATTGTTCTACTTGCCGAAAGTTACAATTAATTTCCTTTAAAGGATTAACAATGGGGCTCGTAGTTCACTTAAACTTGAAGAGCAAAAAATTGGCGAATTGTACTGTTTGGACGCTTTGCATATATGTTTCTTGGACTATATAGAAGCAATATATACAATGATTTCAACAGTCTACCTTTTCCATTCATTGTTCTACTTGTCGAAATTTACAAATAATTTCCGATAAAGTATTAACAATGGGGCTCATTGTTCACTTAAACTTGAAGAACAAAAAATTGGCGAATGGTACTGTTTGGATGCTTTGCATATATGTTTGTTAGACTATATAGAAGCAATATATACAATGATTTCAACCGTCTACCTGTTCCATTCATTGTTCTACTTGTCGAAATTTACAAATAATTTCCTTTAAAGGATTAACAATGGGGCTCGCAGTTCACTTAAACTTGAAAAACAAAAAATTGGCGAATGGTACTGTTTGGATGCTTTGCATATATGTTACTTAAACTATATAGAAGCAATATATAGAAAGATTTCAACCGCCTACCTGTTCCATTCATTGTTCTACTTATAGAAAGTTACAAATAATTTCCTTTAAAGGATTAAGAATGGGGCTCGTAGTTCACTTAAACTTGAAGAACTATAAATTGTCGAATTGTACTGTTTGGATGCTTTGCATATATGTTTCTTAGACTATATAGAAGCAATATATACAAAGATTTCAACCGTATACGTGTTCCAATCATTGTTTTACTTGTCGAAAATTACAAATAATTTCCGATAAAGGATTAACCATTGGGGCTCATTGTTCACTTAATCTTGAAGAACAAAAAATTGGCGAATGGTACTGTTTGGATGCTTTGCGTACATGTTTCTTAGACTATATGGAAGCAATATATACAAAGATTTCAACCGCCTACCTGTTCCAATCATTGTTCTACTTGGCGAAATTTAGAACTAATTTCCTTTAAAGGATTAGCAATGGGGCTCGTAGTTCACTAAAACTTGAAGAGCAAAAAATTGGCGAACTGTACTGTTTGGATGCTTTGCATATATGTTTCTTAGACTATATAGATGCAACATATAGAAGGATTTCGCCCGTCTACCTGTTCTATTCATTGTTCTACTATTAGAAAGTTACAAATAATTTCCGTTTCATGATTAGCAATGGGGCTCGTTGTTCACTTAAACTTGAAGAACAAAAAATTGGCGAATGGTATTGTTTGGATGATTTGCATATATGTTTCTTAGACTATATAGAAGCAATATTTAAAAAGATTTCAATCGTCTACCTGCTCCCTTCATTGTTCTACTTGACGAAAATTACAAATAATTTCCGATAAAGGATTAACCATTGGGGCTCATTGTTCACTTAATCTTGAAGAACAAAAAATTGGCGAATGGTACTGTTTGGATGCTTTGCGTACATGTTTCTTAGACTATATGGAAGCAATATATACAAAGATTTCAACCGTCTACGTGTTCCATTCATTGTTCTACTTGTCGAAATTTACAAATAATTTCCTTTAAAGGATTAACAATGGGGCTCGCAGTTCACTTAAACTTGAAAAACAAAAAATTGGCGAATGGTACTGTTTGGATGCTTTGCATATATGTTACTTAAACTATATAGAAGCAATATATAGAAAGATTTCAACCGCCTACCTGTTCCATTCATTGTTCTACTTATAGAAAGTTACAAATAATTTCCTTTAAAGGATTAAGAATGGGGCTCGTAGTTCACTTAAACTTGAAGAACTATAAATTGTCGAATTGTACTGTTTGGATGCTTTGAATATATGTTTCTTAGATTATATAGAAGCAATATATACAAAGATTTCAACCGTCTACCTGTTCCATTCATTGTTCTACTTGTCGAAATTTACAAATAATTTCCTTTAAAGGATTAACAATGGGGCTCGCAGTTCACTTAAACTTGAAAAACAAAAAATTGGCGAATGGTACTGTTTGGATGCTTTGCATATATGTTACTTAAACTATATAGAAGCAATATATAGAAAGATTTCAACCGCCTACCTGTTCCATTCATTGTTCTACTTATAGAAAGTTACAAATAATTTCCTTTAAAGGATTAAGAATGGGGCTCGTAGTTCACTTAAACTTGAAGAACTATAAATTGTCGAATTGTACTGTTTGGATGCTTTGAATATATGTTTCTTAGATTATATAGAAGCAATATATACAAAGATTTCAACCGTCTACCTGTTCGATTCATTGTTCTACTTGTCGAAATTTACAAATAATTTCCTTTAAAGGATTAACAATGGGGCTCGCAGTTCACTTAAACTTGAAAAACAAAAAATTGGCGAATGGTACTGTTTGGATGCTTTGCATATATGTTACTTAAACTATATAGAAGCAATATATAGAAAGATTTCAACCGCCTACCTGTTCCATTCATTGTTCTACTTATAGAAAGTTACAAATAATTTCCTTTAAAGGATTAAGAATGGGGCTCGTAGTTCACTTAAACTTGAAGAACTATAAATTGTCGAATTGTACTGTTTGGATGCTTTGCATATATGTTTCTTAGACTATATAGAAGCAATATATACAAAGATTTCAACCGTATACGTGTTCCAATCATTGTTTTACTTGTCGAAAATTACAAATAATTTCCGATAAAGGATTAACCATTGGGGCTCATTGTTCACTTAATCTTGAAGAACAAAAAATTGGCGAATGGTACTGTTTGGATGCTTTGCGTACATGTTTCTTAGACTATATGGAAGCAATATATACAAAGATTTCAACCGCCTACCTGTTCCAATCATTGTTCTACTTGGCGAAATTTAGAACTAATTTCCTTTAAAGGATTAGCAATGGGGCTCGTAGTTCACTAAAACTTGAAGAGCAAAAAATTGGCGAACTGTACTGTTTGGATGCTTTGCATATATGTTTCTTAGACTATATAGATGCAACATATAGAAGGATTTCGCCCGTCTACCTGTTCTATTCATTGTTCTACTATTAGAAAGTTACAAATAATTTCCGTTTCATGATTAGCAATGGGGCTCGTTGTTCACTTAAACTTGAAGAACAAAAAATTGGCGAATGGTATTGTTTGGATGATTTGCATATATGTTTCTTAGACTATATAGAAGCAATATATAAAAAGATTTCAATCGTCTACCTGCTCCCTTCATTGTTCTACTTGTCGAAAATTACAAATAATTTCCGATAAAGGATTAACCATTGGGGCTCATTGTTCACTTAATCTTGAAGAACAAAAAATTGGCGAATGGTACTGTTTGGATGCTTTGCGTACATGTTTCTTAGACTATATGGAAGCAATATATACAAAGATTTCAACCGTCTACGTGTTCCAATCATTGTTCTACTTGGCGAAATTTACAAATAATTTCCTTTAAAGGATTAAGAATGGGGCTCGTAGTTCACTTAAACTTGAAGAACTATAAATTGGCGAATTGTACTGTTTGGACGCTTTGCATATATGTTTCTTAGACTATATAGAAGCAATATATACAATGATTTCAACCGTCTACCTATTTCATTCATTGTTCTACTTGCCGAAATTTACAATTAATTTCCTTTAAAGGATTAACAATGGGGCTCGTAGTTCACTTAAACTTGAAGAGCAAAAAATTGGCGAATTGTACTGTTTGGACGCTTTGCATATATGTTTCTTGGACTATATAGAAGCAATATATACAATGATTTCAACAGTCTACCTTTTCCATTCATTGTTCTACTTGTCGAAATTTACAAATAATTTCCGATAAAGTATTAACAATGGGGCTCATTGTTCACTTAAACTTGAAGAACAAAAAATTGGCGAATGGTACTGTTTGGATGCTTTGCATATATGTTTGTTAGACTATATAGAAGCAATATATACAATGATTTCAACCGTCTACCTGTTCCATTCATTGTTCTACTTGTCGAAATTTACAAATAATTTCCTTTAAAGGATTAACAATGGGGCTCGCAGTTCACTTAAACTTGAAAAACAAAAAATTGGCGAATGGTACTGTTTGGATGCTTTGCATATATGTTACTTAAACTATATAGAAGCAATATATAGAAAGATTTCAACCGCCTACCTGTTCCATTCATTGTTCTACTTATAGAAAGTTACAAATAATTTCCTTTAAAGGATTAAGAATGGGGCTCGTAGTTCACTTAAACTTGAAGAACTATAAATTGTCGAATTGTACTGTTTGGATGCTTTGCATATATGTTTCTTAGACTATATAGAAGCAATATATACAAAGATTTCAACCGTATACGTGTTCCAATCATTGTTTTACTTGTCGAAAATTACAAATAATTTCCGATAAAGGATTAACCATTGGGGCTCATTGTTCACTTAATCTTGAAGAACAAAAAATTGGCGAATGGTACTGTTTGGATGCTTTGCGTACATGTTTCTTAGACTATATGGAAGCAATATATACAAAGATTTCAACCGCCTACCTGTTCCAATCATTGTTCTACTTGGCGAAATTTAGAACTAATTTCCTTTAAAGGATTAGCAATGGGGCTCGTAGTTCACTAAAACTTGAAGAGCAAAAAATTGGCGAACTGTACTGTTTGGATGCTTTGCATATATGTTTCTTAGACTATATAGATGCAACATATAGAAGGATTTCGCCCGTCTACCTGTTCTATTCATTGTTCTACTATTAGAAAGTTACAAATAATTTCCGTTTCATGATTAGCAATGGGGCTCGTTGTTCACTTAAACTTGAAGAACAAAAAATTGGCGAATGGTATTGTTTGGATGATTTGCATATATGTTTCTTAGACTATATAGAAGCAATATATAAAAAGATTTCAATCGTCTACCTGCTCCCTTCATTGTTCTACTTGACGAAAATTACAAATAATTTCCGATAAAGGATTAACCATTGGGGCTCATTGTTCACTTAATCTTGAAGAACAAAAAATTGGCGAATGGTACTGTTTGGATGCTTTGCGTACATGTTTCTTAGACTATATGGAAGCAATATATACAAAGATTTCAACCGTCTACGTGTTCCATTCATTGTTCTACTTGTCGAAATTTACAAATAATTTCCTTTAAAGGATTAACAATGGGGCTCGCAGTTCACTTAAACTTGAAAAACAAAAAATTGGCGAATGGTACTGTTTGGATGCTTTGCATATATGTTACTTAAACTATATAGAAGCAATATATAGAAAGATTTCAACCGCCTACCTGTTCCATTCATTGTTCTACTTATAGAAAGTTACAAATAATTTCCTTTAAAGGATTAAGAATGGGGCTCGTAGTTCACTTAAACTTGAAGAACTATAAATTGTCGAATTGTACTGTTTGGATGCTTTGAATATATGTTTCTTAGATTATATAGAAGCAATATATACAAAGATTTCAACCGTCTACCTGTTCCATTCATTGTTCTACTTGTCGAAATTTACAAATAATTTCCTTTAAAGGATTAACAATGGGGCTCGCAGTTCACTTAAACTTGAAAAACAAAAAATTGGCGAATGGTACTGTTTGGATGCTTTGCATATATGTTACTTAAACTATATAGAAGCAATATATAGAAAGATTTCAACCGCCTACCTGTTCCATTCATTGTTCTACTTATAGAAAGTTACAAATAATTTCCTTTAAAGGATTAAGAATGGGGCTCGTAGTTCACTTAAACTTGAAGAACTATAAATTGTCGAATTGTACTGTTTGGATGCTTTGAATATATGTTTCTTAGATTATATAGAAGCAATATATACAAAGATTTCAACCGTCTACTTGTTCGATTCATTGTTCTACTTGTCGAAATTTACAAATAATTTCCTTTAAAGGATTAACAATGGGGCTCGCAGTTCACTTAAACTTGAAAAACAAAAAATTGGCGAATGGTACTGTTTGGATGCTTTGCATATATGTTACTTAAACTATATAGAAGCAATATATAGAAAGATTTCAACCGCCTACCTGTTCCATTCATTGTTCTACTTATAGAAAGTTACAAATAATTTCCTTTAAAGGATTAAGAATGGGGCTCGTAGTTCACTTAAACTTGAAGAACTATAAATTGTCGAATTGTACTGTTTGGATGCTTTGCATATATGTTTCTTAGACTATATAGAAGCAATATATACAAAGATTTCAACCGTATACGTGTTCCAATCATTGTTTTACTTGTCGAAAATTACAAATAATTTCCGATAAAGGATTAACCATTGGGGCGCATTGTTCACTTAATCTTGAAGAACAAAAAATTGGCGAATTGTACTGTTTGGATGCTTTGCGTACATGTTTCTTAGACTATATGGAAGCAATATATACAAAGATTTCAACCGCCTACCTGTTCCAATCATTGTTCTACTTGGCGAAATTTAGAACTAATTTCCTTTAAAGGATTAGCAATGGGGCTCGTAGTTCACTAAAACTTGAAGAGCAAAAAATTGGCGAACTGTACTGTTTGGATGCTTTGCATATATGTTTCTTAGACTATATAGATGCAACATATAGAAGGATTTCGCCCGTCTACCTGTTCTATTCATTGTTCTACTATTAGAAAGTTACAAATAATTTCCGTTTCATGATTAGCAATGGGGCTCGTTGTTCACTTAAACTTGAAGAACAAAAAATTGGCGAATGGTATTGTTTGGATGATTTGCATATATGTTTCTTAGACTATATAGAAGCAATATATAAAAAGATTTCAATCGTCTACCTGCTCCCTTCATTGTTCTACTTGTCGAAAATTACAAATAATTTCCGATAAAGGATTAACCATTGGGGCTCATTGTTCACTTAATCTTGAAGAACAAAAAATTGGCGAATGGTACTGTTTGGATGCTTTGCGTACATGTTTCTTAGACTATATGGAAGCAATATATACAAAGATTTCAACCGTCTACGTGTTCCAATCATTGTTCTACTTGGCGAAATTTACAAATAATTTCCTTTAAAGGATTAAGAATGGGGCTCGTAGTTCACTTAAACTTGAAGAACTATAAATTGGCGAATTGTACTGTTTGGACGCTTTGCATATATGTTTCTTAGACTATATAGAAGCAATATATACAATGATTTCAACCGTCTACCTATTTCATTCATTGTTCTACTTGCCGAAATTTACAATTAATTTCCTTTAAAGGATTAACAATGGGGCTCGTAGTTCACTTAAACTTGAAGAGCAAAAAATTGGCGAATTGTACTGTTTGGACGCTTTGCATATATGTTTCTTGGACTATATAGAAGCAATATATACAATGATTTCAACAGTCTACCTTTTCCATTCATTGTTCTACTTGTCGAAATTTACAAATAATTTCCGATAAAGTATTAACAATGGGGCTCATTGTTCACTTAAACTTGAAGAACAAAAAATTGGCGAATGGTACTGTTTGGATGCTTTGCATATATGTTTGTTAGACTATATAGAAGCAATATATGCAATGATTTCAACCGTCTACCTGTTCCATTCATTGTTCTACTTGTCGAAATTTACAAATAATTTCCTTTAAAGGATTAACAATGGGGCTCGCAGTTCACTTAAACTTGAAAAACAAAAAATTGGCGAATGGTACTGTTTGGATGCTTTGCATATATGTTACTTAAACTATATAGAAGCAATATATAGAAAGATTTCAACCGCCTACCTGTTCCATTCATTGTTCTACTTATAGAAAGTTACAAATAATTTCCTTTAAAGGATTAAGAATGGGGCTCGTAGTTCACTTAAACTTGAAGAACTATAAATTGTCGAATTGTACTGTTTGGATGCTTTGCATATATGTTTCTTAGACTATATAGAAGCAATATATAAAAAGATTTCAATCGTCTACCTGCTCCCTTCATTGTTCTACTTGTCGAAAATTACAAATAATTTCCGATAAAGGATTAACCATTGGGGCTCATTGTTCACTTAATCTTGAAGAACAAAAAATTGGCGAATGGTACTGTTTGGATGCTTTGCGTACATGTTTCTTAGACTATATGGAAGCAATATATACAAAGATTTCAACCGTCTACGTGTTCCAATCATTGTTCTACTTGGCGAAATTTACAAATAATTTCCTTTAAAGGATTAAGAATGGGGCTCGTAGTTCACTTAAACTTGAAGAACTATAAATTGGCGAATTGTACTGTTTGGACGCTTTGCATATATGTTTCTTAGACTATATAGAAGCAATATATACAATGATTTCAACCGTCTACCTATTTCATTCATTGTTCTACTTGCCGAAATTTACAATTAATTTCCTTTAAAGGATTAACAATGGGGCTCGTAGTTCACTTAAACTTGAAGAGCAAAAAATTGGCGAATTGTACTGTTTGGACGCTTTGCATATATGTTTCTTGGACTATATAGAAGCAATATATACAATGATTTCAACAGTCTACCTTTTCCATTCATTGTTCTACTTGTCGAAATTTACAAATAATTTCCGATAAAGTATTAACAATGGGGCTCATTGTTCACTTAAACTTGAAGAACAAAAAATTGGCGAATGGTACTGTTTGGATGCTTTGCATATATGTTTGTTAGACTATATAGAAGCAATATATGCAATGATTTCAACCGTCTACCTGTTCCATTCATTGTTCTACTTGTCGAAATTTACAAATAATTTCCTTTAAAGGATTAACAATGGGGCTCGCAGTTCACTTAAACTTGAAAAACAAAAAATTGGCGAATGGTACTGTTTGGATGCTTTGCATATATGTTACTTAAACTATATAGAAGCAATATATAGAAAGATTTCAACCGCCTACCTGTTCCATTCATTGTTCTACTTATAGAAAGTTACAAATAATTTCCTTTAAAGGATTAAGAATGGGGCTCGTAGTTCACTTAAACTTGAAGAACTATAAATTGTCGAATTGTACTGTTTGGATGCTTTGCATATATGTTTCTTAGACTATATAGAAGCAATATATACAAAGATTTCAACCGTATACGTGTTCCAATCATTGTTTTACTTGTCGAAAATTACAAATAATTTCCGATAAAGGATTAACCATTGGGGCTCATTGTTCACTTAATCTTGAAGAACAAAAAATTGGCGAATGGTACTGTTTGGATGCTTTGCGTACATGTTTCTTAGACTATATGGAAGCAATATATACAAAGATTTCAACCGCCTACCTGTTCCAATCATTGTTCTACTTGGCGAAATTTAGAACTAATTTCCTTTAAAGGATTAGCAATGGGGCTCGTAGTTCACTAAAACTTGAAGAGCAAAAAATTGGCGAACTGTACTGTTTGGATGCTTTGCATATATGTTTCTTAGACTATATAGATGCAACATATAGAAGGATTTCGCCCGTCTACCTGTTCTATTCATTGTTCTACTATTAGAAAGTTACAAATAATTTCCGTTTCATGATTAGCAATGGGGCTCGTTGTTCACTTAAACTTGAAGAACAAAAAATTGGCGAATGGTATTGTTTGGATGATTTGCATATATGTTTCTTAGACTATATAGAAGCAATATATAAAAAGATTTCAATCGTCTACCTGCTCCCTTCATTGTTCTACTTGTCGAAAATTACAAATAATTTCCGATAAAGGATTAACCATTGGGGCTCATTGTTCACTTAATCTTGAAGAACAAAAAATTGGCGAATGGTACTGTTTGGATGCTTTGCGTACATGTTTCTTAGACTATATGGAAGCAATATATACAAAGATTTCAACCGTCTACGTGTTCCAATCATTGTTCTACTTGGCGAAATTTACAAATAATTTCCTTTAAAGGATTAAGAATGGGGCTCGTAGTTCACTTAAACTTGAAGAACTATAAATTGGCGAATTGTACTGTTTGGACGCTTTGCATATATGTTTCTTAGACTATATAGAAGCAATATATACAATGATTTCAACCGTCTACCTATTTCATTCATTGTTCTACTTGCCGAAATTTACAATTAATTTCCTTTAAAGGATTAACAATGGGGCTCGTAGTTCACTTAAACTTGAAGAGCAAAAAATTGGCGAATTGTACTGTTTGGACGCTTTGCATATATGTTTCTTTGACTATATAGAAGCAATATATACAATGATTTCAACAGTCTACCTTTTCCATTCATTGTTCTACTTGTCGAAATTTACAAATAATTTCCGATAAAGTATTAACAATGGGGCTCATTGTTCACTTAAACTTGAAGAACAAAAAATTGGCGAATGGTACTGTTTGGATGCTTTGCATATATGTTTGTTAGACTATATAGAAGCAATATATACAATGATTTCAACCGTCTACCTGTTCCATTCATTGTTCTACTTGTCGAAATTTACAAATAATTTCCTTTAAAGGATTAACAATGGGGCTCGCAGTTCACTTAAACTTGAAAAACAAAAAATTGGCGAATGGTACTGTTTGGATGCTTTGCATATATGTTACTTAAACTATATAGAAGCAATATATAGAAAGATTTCAACCGCCTACCTGTTCCATTCATTGTTCTACTTATAGAAAGTTACAAATAATTTCCTTTAAAGGATTAAGAATGGGGCTCGTAGTTCACTTAAACTTGAAGAACTATAAATTGTCGAATTGTACTGTTTGGATGCTTTGCATATATGTTTCTTAGACTATATAGAAGCAATATATACAAAGATTTCAACCGTATACGTGTTCCAATCATTGTTTTACTTGTCGAAAATTACAAATAATTTCCGATAAAGGATTAACCATTGGGGCTCATTGTTCACTTAATCTTGAAGAACAAAAAATTGGCGAATGGTACTGTTTGGATGCTTTGCGTACATGTTTCTTAGACTATATGGAAGCAATATATACAAAGATTTCAACCGCCTACCTGTTCCAATCATTGTTCTACTTGGCGAAATTTAGAACTAATTTCCTTTAAAGGATTAGCAATGGGGCTCGTAGTTCACTAAAACTTGAAGAGCAAAAAATTGGCGAACTGTACTGTTTGGATGCTTTGCATATATGTTTCTTAGACTATATAGATGCAACATATAGAAGGATTTCGCCCGTCTACCTGTTCTATTCATTGTTCTACTATTAGAAAGTTACAAATAATTTCCGTTTCATGATTAGCAATGGGGCTCGTTGTTCACTTAAACTTGAAGAACAAAAAATTGGCGAATGGTATTGTTTGGATGATTTGCATATATGTTTCTTAGACTATATAGAAGCAATATATAAAAAGATTTCAATCGTCTACCTGCTCCCTTCATTGTTCTACTTGACGAAAATTACAAATAATTTCCGATAAAGGATTAACCATTGGGGCTCATTGTTCACTTAATCTTGAAGAACAAAAAATTGGCGAATGGTACTGTTTGGATGCTTTGCGTACATGTTTCTTAGACTATATGGAAGCAATATATACAAAGATTTCAACCGTCTACGTGTTCCAATCATTGTTCTACTTGGCGAAATTTACAAATAATTTCCTTTAAAGGATTAAGAATGGGGCTCGTAGTTCACTTAAACTTGAAGAACTATAAATTGGCGAATTGTACTGTTTGGACGCTTTGCATATATGTTTCTTAGACTATATAGAAGCAATATATACAATGATTTCAACCGTCTACCTATTTCATTCATTGTTCTACTTGCCGAAATTTACAATTAATTTCCTTTAAAGGATTAACAATGGGGCTCGTAGTTCACTTAAACTTGAAGAGCAAAAAATTGGCGAATTGTACTGTTTGGACGCTTTGCATATATGTTTCTTGGACTATATAGAAGCAATATATACAATGATTTCAACAGTCTACCTTTTCCATTCATTGTTCTACTTGTCGAAATTTACAAATAATTTCCGATAAAGTATTAACAATGGGGCTCATTGTTCACTTAAACTTGAAGAACAAAAAATTGGCGAATGGTACTGTTTGGATGCTTTGCATATATGTTTGTTAGACTATATAGAAGCAATATATACAATGATTTCAACCGTCTACCTGTTCCATTCATTGTTCTACTTGTCGAAATTTACAAATAATTTCCTTTAAAGGATTAACAATGGGGCTCGCAGTTCACTTAAACTTGAAAAACAAAAAATTGGCGAATGGTACTGTTTGGATGCTTTGCATATATGTTACTTAAACTATATAGAAGCAATATATAGAAAGATTTCAACCGCCTACCTGTTCCATTCATTGTTCTACTTATAGAAAGTTACAAATAATTTCCTTTAAAGGATTAAGAATGGGGCTCGTAGTTCACTTAAACTTGAAGAACTATAAATTGTCGAATTGTACTGTTTGGATGCTTTGCATATATGTTTCTTAGACTATATAGAAGCAATATATACAAAGATTTCAACCGCATACGTGTTCCAATCATTGTTTTACTTGTCGAAAATTACAAATAATTTCCGATAAAGGATTAACCATTGGGGCTCATTGTTCACTTAATCTTGAAGAACAAAAAATTGGCGAATGGTACTGTTTGGATGCTTTGCGTACATGTTTCTTAGACTATATGGAAGCAATATGTACAAAGATTTCAACCGTCTACGTGTTCCAATCATTGTTCTCCTTGGCGAAATTTAGAACTAATTTCCTTTAAAGGATTAACAATGGGGCTCGTAGTTCACTAAAACTTGAAGAGCAAAAAATTGGCGAACTGTACTGTTTGGATGCTTTGCATATATGTTTCTTAGACTATATAGATGCAACATATAGAAGGATTTCGCCCGTCTACCTGTTCTATTCATTGTTCTACTATTAGAAAGTTACAGATAATTTCCGTTTCATGATTAGCAATGGGGCTCGTTGTTCACTTAAACTTGAAGAACAAAAAATTGGCGAATGGTATTGTTTGGATGATTTGCATATATGTTTCTTAGACTATATAGAAGCAATATATACAAAGATTTCAATCGTCTACCTGCTCCCTTCATTGTTCTACTTGTCGAAAATTACAAATAATTTCCGATAAAGTATTAACAATGGGGCTCATTGTTCACTTAAACTTGAAGAACAAAAAATTGGCGAATGGTACTGTTTGGAAGCTTTGCATATATGTTTGTTAGACTATATAGAAGCAATATATACAATGATTTCAACCGTCTACCTGTTCCATTCATTGTTCTACTTGTCGAAATTTACAAATAATTTCCTTTAAAGGATTAACAATGGGGCTCTCAGTTCACTTAAACTTGAAAAACAAAAAATTGGCGAATGGTACTCTTTGGATGCTTTGCATATATGTTACTTAAACTATATAGAAGCAATATATAGAAAGATTTCAACCGCCTACCGGTTCCATTCATTGTTCTACTTATGGAAAGTTACAAATAATTTCCTTTAAAGGATTAAGAATGGGGCTCGTAGTTCACTTAAACTTGAAGAACTATAAATTGTCGAATTGTACTGTTTGGATGCTTTGCATATATGTTTCTTAGACTATATAGAAGCAATATATACAAAGATTTCAACCGTATACGTGTTCCAATCATTGTTTTACTTGTCGAAAATTACAAATAATTTCCGATAAAGGATTAACCATTGGGGCTCATTGTTCACTTAATCTTGAAGAACAAAAAATTGGCGAATGGTACTGTTTGGATGCTTTGCGTACATGTTTCTTAGACTATATGGAAGCAATATATACAAAGATTTCAACCGTCTACGTGTTCCAATCATTGTTCTACTTGGCGAAATTTAGAACTAATTTCCTTTAAAGGATTAACAATGGGGCTCGTAGTTCACTAAAACTTGAAGAGCAAAAAATTGGCGAACTGTACTGTTTGGATGCTTTGCATATATGTTTCTTATACTACATAGAAGCAATATATAGAAGGATTTCGCCCGTCTACCTGTTCTATTCATTGTTCTACTATTAGAACGTTACAAATAATTTCCTTTAAAGGATTAACAATGGGGCTCTCAGTTCACTTAAACTTGAAAAACAAAAAATTGGCGAATGGTACTCTTTGGATGCTTTGCATATATGTTTCTTAGACTATATAGCAGCAATATATACAAAGATTTCAATCGTCTACCTGCTCCCTTCATTGTTCTACTTGTCGAAAATTACAAATAATTTCCGATAAAGGATTAACCATTGGGGCTCATTGTTCACTTAATCTTGAAGAACAAAAAATTGGCGAATGGTACTGTTTGGATGCTTTGCGTACATGTTTCTTAGACTATATGTAAGCAATATATACAAAGATTTCAACCGTCTACGTGTTCCAATCATTGTTCTACTTGTCGAAATTTACAAATAATTTCCTTTAAAGGATTAACAATGGGGCTCGTAGTTCACTTAAACTTGAAGCACAAAAAATTGGCGAATTGTACTGTTTGGATGTATTGCATATATGTTTCTTAGACTATATAGAAGCAATATATACAGAGATTACAACCGTCTACCTGTTCCATTCATTGTTCTACTTGTCGAAATTTACAAATACTTTCCTTTAAAGGATTAACAATGGGGCTCGTAGTTCACTTAAACTTGAAGAACAAAAAATTGGCGAATTGTACTGTTTGGATGCTTTGCATATATGTTTCTTAGACTATATGGAAGCAATATATACAAAGATTTCAACCGTATACGTGTTCCAATCATTGTATTACTTTTAGAAAGTTACAAATAATTTCCATTTCATGATTATCAATGGGGCTCGTTGTTCACTTAAACTTGAAGAACAAAAAATTGGCGAATGGTACTGTTTGGATGCTTTGCATATATGTTTCTTAGACTTTATAGAAGCAATATATGCAATGATTTCAACCGTCTACCTGTTCCATTCATTGTTCTACTTGTAGAAAGTTACAATTAATTTCCGTTAAAGGATTAACAATGGGGCTCGTAGTTCACTTAAACTTGAAAAACAAAAAATTGGCGAATGGTACTGTTTGGATGCTTTGCAGATATGTTTCTTAAACTATATAGAAGCAATATATACAAAGATTTCAACCGGCTACCTGTTCCATTCATTGTTCTACTTGTCGAAAATTACAAATAATTTCCGATAAAGGATTAACCATTGGGGCTCATTGTTCACTTAATCTTGAAGAACAAAAAATTGGCGAATGGTACTGTTTGGATGCTTTGCGTACATGTTTCTTAGACTATATGGAAGCAATATATACAAAGATTTCAACCGTCTACGTGTTCCAATCATTGTTCTACTTGGCGAAATTTACAAATAATTTCCTTTAAAGGATTAAGAATGGGGCTCGTAGTTCACTTAAACTTGAAGAACAAAAAATTGGCGAATTGTACTGTTTGGATGCTTTGCATATGTGTTTCTTAGACTATATAGAAGCAATATATACAATGATTTCAACCGTCTACCTGTTCCATTCATTGTTCTACTTGTCGAAATTTACAAATAATTTCCTTTAAAGGAATAACAATGGGGCTCGTAGTTCACTTAAACTTGAAGCACAAAAAATTGGCGAAATGTACTGTTTGGATGTATTGCATATATGTTTCTTAGACTATATAGAAGCAATATATACAGAGATTACAACCGTCTACCTGTACCATTCATTTTTCTACTTGTCGAAATTTACAAATACTTTCCTTTAAAGGATTAACAATGGGGCTCGTAGTTCACTTAAACTTGAAGAACAAAAAATTGGCGAATTGTACTGTTTGGATGCTTTGCATATATGTTTCTTAGACTATATGGAAGCAATATATACAAAGCTTTCAACCGTATACGTGTTCCAATCATTGTATTACTTTTAGAAAGTTACAAATAATTTCCATTTCATGATTATCAATGGGGCTCGTTGTTCACTTAAACTTGAAGAACAAAAAATTGGCGAATGGTACTGTTTGGATGCTTTGCATATATGTTTCTTAGACTTTATAGAAGCAATATATGCAATGATTTCAACCGTCTACCTGTTCCATTCATTGTTCTACTTGTAGAAAGTTACAATTAATTTCCGTTAAAGGATTAACAATGGGGCTCGTAGTTCACTTAAACTTGAAGAACAAAAAATTGGCGAATGGTACTGTTTGGATGCTTTGCAGATATGTTTCTTAAACTATATAGAAGCAATATATACAAAGATTTCAACCGGCTACCTGTTCCATTCATTGTTCTACTTGTCGAAATTTACAAATAATTTCCTTTAAAGGATTAACAATGGGGCCCGTATTTCACTTAAACTTGAAGAACAAAAAATTGGCGAATGGTACTGTTTGGATGCTTTGCATATATGTTTTTTAGACTATATAGAAGCAATATATACAATGATTTCAACCGTCTACGTGTTCCAATCATTGTTCTACTTGTCGAAATTTACAAATAATTTCCTTTAAGGGATTAACAATGGGGCTCGTTGTTCATTTAAACTTGAAGAACAATAAATTGGCGAATTGTACTGTTTGGATGCTTTGCATATATGTTTCGTAGACTATATAGAAGCAATATATACAAAGATTTCAACCGTCTACCTGTTCTATTCATTGTTCTACTTGTAGAAAGTTACAAATAATTTCCGTTTCATGATTATCAATGGGGCTCGTAGTTCACTTAAACTTGAAGAACAAAAAACTGGCGAATTGTACTGTTTGGATGCTTTGCATATATGTTTCTTAGACTATATAGAAGCAATATATAAAATGATTTCAACAGTCTACCTGTCCCATTCATTGTTCTACTAGTCTAAATTTACAAATAATTTCCTTAAAAGGATTAACAATGGGGCTAGTTGTTCACTTAAACATGAAGAACAAAAAATTCGCGAATTGTACTGTTTGGATGCTTTGCATATATGTTTCTTAGACTATATAGAAGCAATATATACAAAGATTTCAACCGTCTACCTGTTCCATTCATTGTTCTACTTGTCGAAAATTACAAATAATTTCCGATAAAGGATTAACAATGGGGCTCGTAGTTCACTTAAACCTGAAGAACAAAAAATTGGCGAATTGTACTGTTTGGATGCTTTGCATATATGTTTCTTAGACTATATAGAAGCAATATATAGAAAGATTTCAACCGTCTACCTGTTCTATTCATTGTTCTACTTGTAGAAAGTTACAAATAATTTCCGTTTCATGATTATCAATGGGGCTCGTTGTTCACCTAATCTTAAAGAACAAAAAATTGGCGAATGGTACTGTTTGGATGTTTTGCATATATGTTTCTTAGAGTATATAGAAGCAATATGTACAATGATTTCAACCGTCTACGTGTTCCAATCATTGTTCTACTTGTCGAAATTTACAAATAATTTCCTTTAAAGGATTAACAATGGGGCTAGTTGTTCACTTAAACATGAAGAACAAAAAATTCGCGAATTGTACTGTTTGGATGCTTTGCATATATGTTTCTTAGACTATATGGAAGCAATATATACAAAGATTTCAACCGTCTACCTGTTCCATTCATTGTTCTACTTGTCGAAAATTACAAATAATTTCCGGTAAAGGGTTAACCATTGCGGCTCATTGTTCACTTAAACTTGAAGAACAAAAAATTGGCGAATGGTACTGTTTGGATGCTTTGCTTATATGTTTCTTAGACTATATAGAAGCAATATATACATTGATTTCGACCGTCTACCTGTTCCATTCATTGTTCTACTTGTCGAAAATTACAAAAAATTTCCGTTAAAGTATTAACAATGGGGCTCGTAGTTCACTTAAACTTGAAGAACAAAAAATTGGCGAATTGTACTGTTTGGATGCTTTGCATATATGTTTGTTAGACTATATAGAAGCAATATATACAAAGATTTCAACCGTCTACCTGTTCCATTCATTGTTCTACTTGTCGAAAATTACAAATAATTTCCGATAAAGGATTAACCATTGGGGCTCATTGTTCACTTAAACTTGAAGAACAAAAAATTGGCGAATGTTACTGTTTGGATGCTTTGCGTACATGTTTCTTAGACTATATAGAAGCAATATATACAATGATTTCAACCGTCTACCTGTTCCATTCATTGTTCTACTTGTCGGAAGTAACAAATAATTTCCGTTAAAGTATTAACAATTGGGCTCGTAGTTCACTTAAACTTGAAGAACAAAAAATTGGCGAATTGTACTGTTTGGATGCTTTGCATATATGTTTCTTAGACTATATAGAAGCAATATATACAAAGATTTCAACCGTCTACCTGTTCCATTCATTGTTCTACTTGTCGAAAATTACAAATAATTTCCGATAAAGGATTAACCATTGGGGCTCATTGTTCACTTAAACTTGAAGAACAAAAAATTGGCGAATGTTACTGTTTGGATGCTTTGCGTACATGTTTCTTAGACTATATAGAAGCAATATATACAATGATTTCAACCGTCTACCTGTTCCATTCATTGTTCTACTTGTCGGAAGTAACAAATAATTTCCGTTAAAGTATTAACAATGGGGCTCGTAGTTCACTTAAACTTGAAGAACAAAAAATTGGCGAATTGTACTGTTTGGATGCTTTGCATATATGTTTCTTAGACTATATGGAAGCAATATATAAAATGATTTCAACAGTCTACCTGTCCCATTCATTGTTCTACTTGTCTAAATTTACAAATAATTTCCTTTAAAGGATTAACAATGGGGCTCGTAGTTCACTTAAACTTGAAGAACAAAAAATTGGCGAATTGTACTGTTTGGATGCATTGCATATATGTTTCTTAGACTATATAGAAGCAATATATACAGAGATTACAACCGTCTACCTGTTCCATTCATTGTTCTACTTGTCGAAATTTACAAATAATTTCCTTTAAAGGATTAACAATGGGGCTCGTAGTTCACTTAAACTTGAAGCACAAAAAATTGGCGAATTGTACTGTTTGGATGCTTTGCATATATGTTTCTTAGACTATATGGAAGCAATATATACAAAGATTTCAACCGTATACGTGTTCCAATCATTGTATTACTTTTAGAAAGTTACAAATAATTTCCATTTCATGATTATCAATGGGGCTCGTTGTTCACTTAAACTTGAAGAACAAAAAATTGGCGAATGGTACTGTTTGGATGCTTTGCATATATGTTTCTTAGACTTTATAGAAGCAATATATGCAATGATTTCAACCGTCTACCTGTTCCATTCATTGTTCTACTTGTAGAAAGTTACAATTAATTTCCGTTAAAGGATTAACAATGGGGCTCGTAGTTCACTTAAACTTGAAGAACAAAAAATTGGCGAATGGTACTGTTTGGATGCTTTGCAGATATGTTTCTTAAACTATATAGAAGCAATATGTACAAAGATTTCAACCGGCTACCTGTTCCATTCATTGTTCTACTTGTCGAAATTTACAAATAATTTCCTTTAAAGGATTAACAATGGGGCTCGTTGTTCATTTAAACTTGAAGAACAATAAATTGGCGAATTGTACTGTTTGGATGCTTTACATATATGTTTCGTAGACTATATAGAAGCAATATATACAAAGATTTCAACCGTCTACCTGTTCTATTCATTGTTCTACTTGTAGAAAGTTACAAATAATTTCCGTTTCATGATTATCAATGGGGCTCGTAGTTCACTTAAACTTGAAGAACAAAAAACTGGCGAATTGTACTGTTTGGATGCTTTGCATATATGTTTCTTAGACTATATAGAAGCAATATATAAAATGATTTCAACAGTCTACCTGTCCCATTCATTGTTCTACTAGTCTAAATTTACAAATAATTTCCTTTAAAGGATTAACAATGGGGCTAGTTGTTCACTTAAACATGAAGAACAAAAAATTCGCGAATTGTACTGTTTGGATGCTTTGCATATATGTTTCTTAGACTATATAGAAGCAATATATACAAAGATTTCAACCGTCTACCTGTTCCATTCATTGTTCTACTTGTCGAAAGTTACAAATAATTTCCGATAAAGGATTAACAATGGGGCTCGTAGTTCACTTAAACCTGAAGAACAAAAAATTGGCGAATTGTACTGTTTGGATGCTTTGCATATATGTTTCTTAGACTATATAGAAGCAATATATAGAAAGATTTCAACCGTCTACCTGTTCTATTCATTGTTCTACTTGTAGAAAGTTACAAATAATTTCCGTTTCATGATTATCAATGGGGCTCGTTGTTCACCTAATCTTAAAGAACAAAAAATTGGCGAATGGTACTGTTTGGATGTTTTGCATATATGTTTCTTAGAGTATATAGAAGCAATATGTACAATGATTTCAACCGTCTACGTGTTCCAATCATTGTTCTACTTGTCGAAAATTACAAATAATTTCCGATAAAGGATTAACCATTGGGGCTCATTGTTCACTTAAACTTGAAGAACAAAAATTGGCGAATGGTACTGTTTGGATGCTTTGCGTACATGTTTCTTAGACTATATAGAAGCAATATATACAATGATTTCAACCGTCTACCTGTTCCATTTAATGTTCTACTTGTCGAAAGTAACAAATAATTTCCGTTAAAGTATTAACAATGGGGCTCGTAGTTCACTTAAACTTGAAGAACAGAAAATTGGCAAATTGTACTGTTTGGATGCTTTGGATATATGTTTCTTAGACTATATGGAAGCAATATATTCAAAGATTTCAACCGTCTACGTGTTCCAATCATTGTTCTACTTGTCGAAATTTACAAATAAATTCCTTTAAAGGATTAACAATGGGGCTCGTTGTTCATTTAAACTTGAAGAACAATAAATTGGCAAATTGTACTGTTCGGATGGTTTGCATATATGTTTCTTAGACTATATAGAAGCAATAAATACAATGATTTCAACCGTCTACCTGTTCCATTCATTGTTCTACTTGTCGAAATATACAAATAATTTCCTTTAAAGGATTAACAATGGGGCCCATAGTTCACTTAAACTTGAAGAACAAAAAATTGGCGAATTGTACTGTTTGGATGCTTTGCATATATGTTTCTTAGACTATATAGAAGCAATATATACAAAGATTTCAACCGTCTACCTGTTCCATTCATTGTTCTACTTGTCGAAAATTACAAATAATTTCCGATAAAGGATTAACCATTGCGGCTCATTGTTCACTTAAACTTGAAGAACAAAAAATTGGCGAATGGTACAGTTTGGATGCTTTGCTTATATGTTTCTTAGACTATATAGAAGCAATATATACATTGATTTCGACCGTCTACCTGTTCCATTCATTGTTCTACTTGTCGAAAATTACAAAAAATTTCCGTTAAAGAATTAACAATGGGGCTCGTAGTTCACTTAAACTTGAAGAACAAAAAATTGGCGAATTGTACTGTTTGGATGCTTTGCATATATGTTTGTTAGACTATATAGAAGCAATATATACAAAGATTTCAACCGTCTACCTGTTCCATTCATTGTTCTACTTGTCGAAAATTACAAATAATTTCCGATAAAGGATTAACCATTGGGGCTTATTGTTCACTTAAACTTGAAGAACAAAAAATTGGCGAATGGTACTGCTTGGATGCTTTGCGTACATGTTTCTTAGACTATATAGAAGCAATATATACAATGATTTCAACCGTCTACCTGTTCCATTCATTGTTCTACTTGTCGGAAGTAACAAATAATTTCCGTTAAAGAATTAACAATGGGGCTCGTAGTTCACTTAAACTTGAAGAACAAAAAATTGGCGAATTGTACTGTTTGGATGCTTTGCATATATGTTTCTTAGACTATATGGAAGCAATATATAAAATGATTTCAACAGTCTACCTGTCCCATTCATTGTTCTACTTGTCGAAATTTACAAATAATTTCCTTTAAAGGATTAACAATGGGGCTCGTAGTTCACCTAAACTTGAAGAACAAAAAATTGGCAAATTGTACTGTTTGGATGCATTGCATATATGTTTCTTAGACTATATAGAAGCAATATATACAGAGATTACAACCGTCTACCTGTCCCATTCATTGTTCTACTTGTCGAAATTTACAAATACTTTCCTTTAAAGGATTAACAATGGGGCTCGTAGTTCACTTAAACTTGAAGAACAAATAATTGGCGGATTGTACTGTTTAGATGCTTTGCATATATGTTTCTTAGACTATATAGAAGCATTATATACAATGATTTCAACCGTCTACCTGTTCCATTCATTGTTCTACTTGTCGAAATTTACAAATAATTTCCTTTAAAGGATTAACAATGGGGCTCGTAATTCACTTAAACTTGAAAAACAAAAAGTTGGCGAATGGTACTGTTTGGATGCTTTGCATATATGTTTCTTAAACTATATAGAAGCAATATATAGAAAGATTTCAACCGCCTACCTGTTCTATTCATTGTTCTACTTATAGAAAGTTACTAATAATTTCCGATAAAGGATTAACCATTGGGGCTCATTGTTCACTTAATCTTGAAGAACAAAAAATTGGCGAATGGTACTGTTTGGATGCTTTGCATATATGTTTCTTAGACTATATAGAAGCAATATGTAGAAAGATTTCAACCGCCTACCTGTTCCATTCATTGTTCTTCTTTTAGAAAGTTACAAATAATTTCCTTTAAAGGATTAACAATGGGGCTCGTAGTTCACTTAAACTTGAAGAACAAAAAATTGGCGAATTGTACTGTTTGGATGCTTTGCATATATGTTTCTTAGACTATATAGAAGCAATAAATACAATGATTTCAACCGTCTACCTGTTCCATTCATTGTTCTACTTGTCGAAAATTACAAATAATTTCCGTTAAAGTATTAACAATGGGGCTCGTAGTTCACTTAAACTTGAAGAACAATAAATTCGCGAATTGTACTGTTTGGATGCTTTGCATATATGTTTCTTAGACTATATAGAAGCAATATATACAATGATTTCAACCATCTACCTGTTCCATTCATTGTTCTACTTGTCGAAAATAACAAATAATTTCCGTTAAAGTATTAACAATGGGGCTCGTAGTTCACTTAAACTTGAAGAACAATAAATTGGCGAATTGTACTGTTTGGATGCTTTGCATATATGTTTCTTAGACTATGTAGAAGCAATATATACAAAGATTTCAACCGTCTACCTGTTCCATTCATTGTTCTACTTGTCGAAATTTACAAATAATTTCCAATAAAGGATTAACCATTGGGGCTCATTGTTCACTTAAACTTGAAGAACAAAAAATTGGCGAATGGTACTGTTTGGATGCTTTGCGTACATGTTTCTTAGACTATATAGAAGCAATATATACAATGATTTCAACCGTCTACCTGTTCCATTTAATGTTCTACTTGTCGAAAGTAACAAATAATTTCCGTTAAAGTATTAACAATGGGGCTCGTAGTTCACTTAAACTTGAAGAACAGAAAATTGGCAAATTGTACTGTTTGGATGCTTTGGATATATGTTTTTTAGACTATATGGAAGCAATATATTCAAAGATTTCAACCGTCTACGTGTTCCAATCATTGTTCTACTTGTCGAAATTTACAAATAAATTCCTTTAAAGGATTAACAATGGGGCTCGTTGTTCATTTAAACTTGAAGAACAATAAATTGGCAAATTGTACTGTTCGGATGGTTTGCATATATGTTTCTTAGACTATATAGAAGCAATAAATACAATGATTTCAACCGTCTACCTGTTCCATTCATTGTTCTACTTGTCGAAATATACAAATAATTTCCTTTAAAGGATTAACAATGGGGCCCATAGTTCACTTAAACTTGAAGAACAAAAAATTGGCGAATTGTACTGTTTGGATGCTTTGCATATATGTTTCTTAGACTATATAGAAGCAATATATACAAAGATTTCAACCGTCTACCTGTTCCATTCATTGTTCTACTTGTCGAAAATTACAAATAATTTCCGATAAAGGATTAACCATTGGGGCTTATTGTTCACTTAAACTTGAAGAACAATAAATTGGCGAATGGTACTGTTTGGATGCTTTGCGTACATGTTTCTAAGACTATATGGAAGCAATATATACAAAGATTTCAACAGTCTACGTGTCCCAATCATTGTTCTACTTGTCGAAATTTACAAATAATTTCCTTTAAACGATTAAGAATGGGGCTCGTTGTTCACTTAAACTTGAAGAACAAAAAATTGGCGAATTGTACTGGTTGGATGCTTTGCATATATGTTTCTTAGACTATATAGAAACAATATATACAAAGATTTCAACAGTCTACGTGTTCCAATCATTGTTCTACTTGTAGAAATTTACAAATAAATTCCTTTAAAGTATTAACAATGGGGCTCTTTGTTCACTTAAACTTGAAGAACAGTAAATTGGCGAATTGTACTCTTTGGATGCTTTGCATATATGTTTCTTAGACTATATTGAAGCAATATATACAATGATTTCAACCGTCTACCTGTTCAATTCATTGTTCTACTTGTCGAAAGTTACAAATAATTTCCGTTAAAGTATTAACAATGGGGCTCGCAGTTCATTTAAACTTGAAGAACAAAAAATTGGCGAATTGTACTGTTTGGATGCTTTGCGTATATGTTTCTTAGACTATACGGGGTGGGGCAATAACTATTAGCACCTTAGATATCTTCGAAACTATAAGTTTCACAGAAATATTTGCTGAAATAAAATTGCAGAGTACGAAGGGGCCCATCTGGTGGCGATAATAGTTTTTTTTCAGGTGGAGGTACTTCGGACATTTGAAGGTCACCTCCATTTTTTTAAATGGATCGGTATATTTTTACTTCCGTATCAAGATAGAGGATATTAAAACGAGTTCAACGACCTATTACACAAGGTCATTGCCGTAACTGATTTCATTTGCTGTTTTCCCGAGATCGGTCGGGCTGCAAAGGTCCCATCGTAACGGCGACGGGCCGACGTGTCGCCAAGCTCAAGCGCCTCTTGTCGAAAATGTAAGTTACGTGGCGACGCGTTATCGCGTTTTCGATGCGACGTGCTCGTTGTACGTCGCTGCCACATCCTGCAAACTTATTAAAGAGTCCTTCAAGCAGTGTTTAGTCTCAGTGAAGTAAACGGTAAGTATTACGCCTTCTTCTACTGCTTACAATACGTATGTTTCATTTACTACCAAAACCTAAGTATTATCGCCTTTCTCTACTTTCTATGACCGTGAATGACCTTGTATAAAAGGTCGTTGAACTCGTTTTAATATCCTCTATCATGATACGGAAGCAAAAATATACCGGTATATTTCAAAAAAGGGAGGTGACCTTCAAATATCCGAAGTACCTCCACCTGAAAACAAACTATTATCGCCACCGGATGGGCCCCTTCGTACTCTGCAATTTTATTTCAGCAAATATTTCTGTGAAACTTATAGTTTCGAAGATATCTGAGGTGCTAATAGTTATTGCCCCACCCTGTATATTGCTTCTGTATAGTCTAAGAAACATATATGCAAAACATCCAGACAGTACCATTCGCCAATTTTTTCTTCTTCAAGTTTAAGTGAACTCCGGGCCCCATTGTTAATCCTTTAAAGGAAATTATTCGTATATTTCGACAAGTAGAACAATGATTGGAACACGTAGACGGTTGAAATCTTTGTATATATTGCTTCCATATAGTCTAAGAAACATATATGCAAAGCATCCAAACAGTACCATTCGCCAATTTTTTGATCTTCAAGTTTAAGTGAACAAAGAGCCCCATTGTTAATCCTTTAAAGGAAATTATTTCTAAATTTCGACAAGTAGAACAATGATTGGAACACGTAGACGGTTGAAATCTTTGTATATATTGCTTCCATATAGTCTAAGAAACATATATGCAAAGCATCCAAACAGTACCATTCGCCAATTTTTTGTTCTTCAAGTTTAAGTGAACAATGAGCCCCATTGTTAATCCATTATCGGAAATTATTTGTATCTTTCGACAAGTAGAACAATGAATGGAACAGGTAGACGGTTGGAATCATTGTATATATTGCTTTCATATAAAATAAGAAACATATATGCAAAGCATCCAAACAGTACCATTCGCCAATCTTTGTTCTTCAAGATTAAGTGAACTACGAGCCCCATTGTTAATCCTTTAAAGGAAATTATTTGTAAATTTCGACAAGTAGAACAATGAATAGTACAGGTAGACGGGTGAAATCTTTCTATATATTGCATCTAAATAGTCTAAGAAACATATATGCAAAGCATCCAAACAGTACCATTCGCCAATTTTTTGTTCTTCAAGTTGAAGTGAACAACGAGCCCCATTGATAATCATGAAACGGAAATTATTTGTAACTTTCGACATGTAGAACAATGATTGGAACACGTAGACGGTTGAAATCTTTGTATATGTTGCTTCTATATAGTCTAAGAAACATATATGCAAAGCATTCAAACAGTACAATTCGCCAATTTACTGTTCTTCAAGTTTAAGTGAACAAAGAGCCCCATTGTTAATACTTTAAAGGAATTTATTTGTAAATTTCTACAAGTAGAACAATGATTGGAACACGTAGACTGTTGAAATCTTTGTATATATTGTTTCTATATAGTCTAAGAAACATATATGCAAAGCATCCAAACAGTACCATTCGCCAATTTTTTGTTCTTCAAGTTTAAGTGAACAACGAGCCCCATCGATAATCATGAAACGGAAATTATTTGTAACTTTCGACATGTAGAACAATGATTGGAACACGTAGACGGTTGAAATCTATGTATATATTGCTTCCATATAGTCTAAGAAACATATATGCAATGCATCCAAACAGTACCATTCGCCAATTTTTTGTTCATCAAGTTTAAGTGAACAATGAGCCCCATTGTTAATCCTTTATCGGAAATTATTTGTAACTTTCGACAAGTAGAACAATGAATGGAACAGGTAGACGGTTGAAATCTTTGTATATATTCCTTCAATATAGTCTAAGAAACATATATGCAAGCATCCAAACAGTTCCATTCGCCAATTTATTGTTCTTCAAGTTTAAGTGAACTACGAGCCCCATTGTTAATGCTTTAAAGGAAATTATTTGTAAATTTCGACAAGTAGAACAATGATTGGAACACGTAGACAGTTGAAATCTTTGTATATGTTGCTTCTATATAGTCTAAGAAACATATATGCAAAGCATCCAAACAGTACAATTCGCCAATTTTTTGATCTTCAAGTTTAAGTGAACTACGAGCCCCATTGTTAATACTTTAAAGGAAATTATTTGTAAATTTCGACAAGTAGAACAATGAATGGAACAGGTAGACGGTTGAAATCTTTGTATATATTGCATCTATATAGTCTAAGAAACATATATGCAAAGCATCCAAACAGTACCAATCGCCAATTTTTTGTTCTTCAAGTTTAAGTGAATAACGAGCCCCATTGTTAATCCTTTAACGGAAATTATTTGTAACTTTCGACAAGTAGAACAATGAATGGAACAGGTAGACGGTTGAAATCATTGTATATATTGCTACTATATAGTCTAAGAAACATATATGCAAAGCATCCAAACAGTACCATTCGCCAATTTTTTGTTCTTCAAGTTTAAGTGAACAATTAGCCCCATTGTTAATCCATTATCGGAAATTATTTGTATCTTTCGAGAAGTAGAACAATGAATGGAACAGGTAGACGGTTGAAATCTTTGTATATATTGCTACTATATAGTCTAAGAAACATATATGCAAAGCATCCAAACAGTACCATTCGCCAATTTTTTGTTCTTCAAGTTTATGTGAACTACGAGCCCCATTGTTAATACTTTAAAGGATATTATTTGTAAATTTCGACAAGTAGAACAATGAATGGAACAGGTAGACGGTTGAAATCTTTGTATATATTGCTTCTATATAGTCTATGAAACATATATGCAAAGCATCCAAACAGTTCCATTCGCCAATTTATTGTTCTTCAAGTTTAAGTGAACAATGAGCCCCATTGTTAATCCATTATCGGAAATTATTTGTATCTTTCGACAAGTAGAACAATGAATGGAACAGGTAGACGGTTGAAATCTCTGTATATATTGCTACTATATAGTCTAAGAAACATATATGCAAAGCATCCAAACAGTACCATTCGCCAATTTTTTGTTCTTCAAGTTTAAGTGAACAATGAGCCCCATTGTTAATCCTTTATCGGAAATTATTTGTAACTTTCGACAAGTAGAACAATGAATGGAACAGGTAGACGGTTGAAATCTTTGTATATATTACTTCTATATAGTCTAAGAAACATATATGCAAAGCATCCAAACAATACCATTCGCCAATTTATTGTTCTTCAAGTTTAAGTGAACTACGAGCCCTTTGTTAATGCTTTAAAGGAAATTATTTGTAAATTTCGACAAGTAGAACAATAATTTCAACACGTAGACGGTTGATATCTTTGTATATGTTGCTTCTATATAGTCTAAGAAACATATATGCAAAGCATCCAAACAGTACCATTCGCCAATTTTTTGTTCTTCAAGTTTAAGTGAACAATGAGCCCCATTGTTAATCCTTTGTCGGAAATTATTTGTAACTTTCGACAAGTAGAACAATGAATGGAACAGGTAGACGGTTGAAATCTTTGTATATATTACTTCAATATAGTCTAAGAAACATATATGCAAAGCATCCAAACAGTACCATTCGCCAATTTTTTGTTCTTCAAGTTTAAGTGAACTACGAGCCCCATTGTTAATGCTTTAAAGGAAATTATTTGTAAATTTCGACAAGTAGAACAATGATTGGAACAGGTAGACGGTTGAAATCTTTGTATATATTCCTTCAATATAGTCTAAGAAACATATATGCAAGCATCCAAACAGTTCCATTCGCCAATTTATTGTTCTTCAAGTTTAAGTGAACTACGAGCCCCATTGTTAATACTTTAAAGGAAATTATTTGTAAATTTCGACAAGTAGAACAATGAATGGAACAGGTAGACGGTTGGAATCTTTGTACATGTTGCTTCTATATAGTCTAAGAAACATATATGCAAAGCATCCAAACAGTACCATTCGCCAATTTTTTGTTCTTCAAGTTTAAGTGAACAATGGGCCCCATTGTTAATCCTTTATCGGAAATTATTTGTAACTTTCGACAAGTAGAACAATGAATGGAACAGGTAGACGGTTGAAATCTTTGTATATATTACTTCAATATAGTCTAAGAAACATATATGCAAAGCATCCAAACAGTACCATTCGCCAATTTATTGTTCTTCAAGTTTAAGTGAACTACGAGCCCCATTGTTAATGCTTTAAAGGAAATTATTTGTAAATTTCGACAAGTAGAACAATGATTGGAACACGTAGACGGTTGAAATCTTTGTATATGTTGCTTCTATATAGTCTAAGAAACATATATGCAAAGCATCCAAACAGTACAATTCGCCAATTTGTTGATCTTCAAGTTTAAGTGAACTACGAGCCCCATTGTTAATACTTTAAAGGAAATTATTTGTAAATTTCGACAAGTAGAACAATGAATGGAACAGGTAGACGGTTGGAATCTTTGTACATGTTGCTTCTATATAGTCTAAGAAACATATATGCAAAGCATCCAAACAGTACCATTCGCCAATTTATTGTTCTTCAATTTTATTGAACTACGAGCCCCATTGTTAATCCTTTAAAGGAAATTATTTGATAATTTCGGCAAGTGGAACAATGAATGGAATAGGTAGACGGTTGAAATCATTGTATATGTTGCTTCTATATAGTCTAAGAAACATACATGCAAAGCATCCAAACAGTACCATACGCCAATTTATTGTTCTTCAAGTTTAAGTGAAATACGAGCCCCATTGTTAATCCTTTAAAGGAAATTATTTGTAAATTTCGACAAGTAGAACAATGAATGGATCAGGTAGACGGTTGAAATCATTGTATATATTGCTTCCATATAGTCTAAGAAACATATATGCAAAGCATCCAAACAGTACCATTCGCCAATTTTTTGTTCTTCAAGGTTAAGTGAACAATGAGACACATTGTTAATACTTTAGCGGAAATTATTTGTAACTTGCGACAAGTAGAACAATGAATGGAACAGGTAGGCGGTTGAAATCATTGTATATATTGCTCCTATGTAGTCTATGAAACATATATGCAATGCATCCAAACAGTACAATTCGCCAATTTTTTGTTCTTCAAATTTAAGTGAACTACGAGCCCCATTGTTAATCCTTTAACGGAAATTAATTGTAACTTTCTACAAGTGGAACAATGATTGGAACACGTAACGCTTGAAATCTTTGTATATATTGCTTCCATATAGTCTAAGAAACATATATGCAAAGCATCCAAACAGTACAATTCGCCAATTTCTTGCACTTCAAGTTTAAGTGAACTACGAGCCCCATTGTTAATACTTTAACGGTAATTATTTGTAAATTGCGACAAGTAGAACAATGAATGGAACAGGTAGACGGTTGAAATCAATGTATATATTGCTTCTATATAGTCTAAGAAACATATATGCAAAGCATCCAAAGAGTACCATTCGCCAATTTTTTGTTCTTCAAGTTTAAGTGAACAACGAGCCCCATTGTTAATCCTTTAAAGGAAATTATTTGTAAATTTCGAAAAGTAGAACAATGATTGGAACACGTAGACGGTTGAAATCTTTGTATATATTGCTTCCATATAGTCTAAGAAACTTGTACGCAAACATCCAAACAGTACCATTCGCCAATTTTTTGTTCTTCAAGTTTAAGTGAACAATGAGCCCCAATGGTTAATCCTTTATCGGAAATTATTTGTAATTTTCGACAAGTAGAACAATGAATGGAACAGGTAGACGGTTGAAATCTTTGTATATATTGCTTCTATATAATCTAAGAAACATATATGCAAAGCATCCAAACAGTACCATTCTCCAATTTTTTGTTCTTCAAGTTTAAGTGAACAACGAGCCCCATTGATAATCATGAAACTGAAATCATTTGTAACTTTCTACAAGTAGAACAATGAATAGAACAGGTAGACGGTTGAAATCTTTGTATATGTTGCTTCCATATAGTCTAAGAAACATATATGCAAATCATCCAAACAGTACCATTCGCCAATTTTTTGTTCTTCAAGTTTAAGTGAACAATGAGCCCCATTTTTAATCCGTTAACGGAAATTAATTGTAACTTTCTACAAGTAGAACAATGATTGGAACACGTAGACGGTTGAAATCTTTGTATATATTGCTTCTATATAGTCTAAGAAACATATATGCAAAGCATCCAAACAGTACCATTCGCCAATTTTTGTTCTTCAAGTTTAAGTGAACAACGAGCCCCATTGATAATCATGAAACGGAAATTATTTGTAACTTACGACATGTAGAACAATGAATGGAACAGGTAGACGGTTGAAATCATTATATATATATGGCTTCTATATAGTCTAAGAAACATATATGCAAAGCATCCAAACAGTACAATTCGCCAATTTTTTGTTCCTCAAGTTTAAGTGAACTACGAGCCCCATTGTTAATCCTTTAAAGGAAATTATTTGTAAATTTCGACAAGGAGAACAATGATTGGAACACGTAGACGGTTGAAATCTTTGTATATATTGCTTCCATATAGTCTAAGAAACATATATGCAAAGCATCCAAACAGTACAATTCGCCAAGTTTTTGTTCTTCAAGTTTAAGTGAACAATGAGCCCCATTGTTAATCCTTTATCGGAAATTATTTGTAACTTTCGACAAGTAGAACAATGATTGGAACACGTAGACGGTTGAAATCTTTGTATATATTGCTTCCATATAGTCTAAGAAACTTGTACGCAAAGCATCCAAACAGTACCATTCGCCAATTTTTTCTTCTTCAAGTTTAAGTGGTACAATGAGCCCCAATGGTTAATCCTTTATCGGAAATTATTTGTAATTTTCGACAAGTAGAACAATGAATGGAACAGGTAGACGGTTGAAATCTTTGTATATATTGCTTCTATATAATCTAAGAAACATATATGCAAAGCATCCAAACAGTACCATTCTCCAATTTTTTGTTCTTCAAGTTTAAGTGAACAACGAGCCCCATTGATAATCATGAAACGGAAATCATTTGTAACTTTCTACAAGTAGAACAATGAATAGAACAGGTAGACGGTTGAAATCTTTGTATATATTGCTTCTATATAGTCTAAGAAACATATATGCAAAGCATCCAAACAGTACCATTCGCCAATTTTTTGTTCTTCAAGTTTAAGTGAACTACGAGCCCCATTGTTAATCCTTTATCGGAAATTATTTGTAACTTTCGACAAGTAGAACAATGAATAGAACAGGTAGACGGTTGAAATCTTTGTATATATTGCTTCTATATAGTCTAAGAAACATATATGCAAAGCATCCAAACAGTACCATTCGCCAATTTTTTGTTCTTCAAGTTTAAGTGAATTACGAGCCCCATTGTTAATCCTTTAAAGGAAATTATTTGTAACTTTCGACAAGTAGAACAATGAATAGAACAGGTAGACGGTTGAAATCTTTGTATATATTGCTTCTATATAGTCTAAGAAACATATATGCAAAGCATCCAAACAGTACCATTCGCCAATTTTTTGTTCTTCAAGTTTAAGTGAACTACGAGCCCCATTGTTAATCCTTTAAAGGAAATTATTTGTAAATTTCGACAAGTAGAACAATGAATGGAACAGGTAGACGGTTGAAATCATTGTATATATTGCTTCTATATAATCTAAGAAACATATATGCAAAGCATCCAAACAGTACAATTCGCCAATTATTTCATCTTCATGTTTAAGTGAACTACGAGCCCCATTGTTAATCCTTTAAAGGAAATTATTTGTAAATTTCGACAAGTAGAACAATGAATGGATCATGTAGACGGTTGAAATCATTGTATATATTGCTTCTATATAGTCTACGAAACAAATATGCAAAGCATCCAAACAGTACAATTCGCCAAATTTTTGTTCTTCAAGTTTAAGTGAACAACGAGCCCCATTGTTAATCCTTTAAAGGAAATTATTTGTAAATTTCGACAAGTAGAACAATGATTGGTGTTTCTACTCGTGGTCGGCGATCGTCGTTCGAGTTATCGAAACTTGGTCTTTGTATATTAATATTGGTATGGTTCGAAGGACCACCCTCTCAATGAGGGAAAAATTGTACGTAAACTTTGTAACAATGTCACACTTTATTATCGCGAACTGACGTCGCGTTTTATCTTGCGGACTCTAATTATTACGTTAACAAATGGGAATTTTATATTCCCGGAGATGCAATATCTCCCTATAGATCCAGTGTCTATGTGAGATTCAATATCTCGAACAGTATCTGGTATCTATCTTATATTTGTATATATCTGTATGTATCTTAGTATCAACTTATATCTTATATCTGACTTGTCGCGCTATGCGACGCTTAATTTATATAATTTTGTAATGGGCGTTGCCGTCTTCCCCCAAATCCCTTCTCCAAGGCCCGGAGTACTGGGACTTGTGGGTGGGAGATGTCAACGCCTCCATCTAAGGGATGGAAACGACTTCCACGCCCCTATTCAAGGGTGGAAGGGACACCTACTCCCCTACTGAAGAGGTGGAAGGGACATTGGCAGCGTCGCAGATTTCCGGGGCCCGGTCTTACCCGTGACCATCAGGTATTCCAGGAAGACCGGACAATTTCCCGGAAACACATCTGCGACGCACGTGCAAATAGCGCGGGCAGGCAACGAGCGCCTAGACCCTTTGCCAATGTCCCTGGTTTACCATACGGCCATATTTTTAAAGATGCAAAAGAGATAAAAATAATTTCAAACTCGTGACCGAGGAATATCCTATCGGTCCGTATAATAAACCTTCCAGCTGTCGATGGCCTGTGCCTGAACAATTGGCACACGTAGACGGTTGAAATATTTGTATATATTGCTTCCATATAGTCTAAGAAACATATATGCAAAGCATCCAAACAGTACCATTCGCCAATTTTTTGTTCTTCAAGGTTAAGTGAACAATGAGACACATTGTTAATACTTTAGCGGAAATTATTTGTAACTTGCGACAAGTAGAACAATGAATGGAACAGGTAGGCGGTTGAAATCATTGTATATATTGCTTCTATGTAGTCTATGAAACATATATGCAAAGCATCCAAACAGTACAATTCGCCAATTTTTTGTTCTTCAAATTTAAGTGAACTACGAGCCCCATTGTTAATCCTTTAACGGAAATTAATTGTAACTTTCTACAAGTGGAACAATGATTGGAACACGTAACGCTTGAAATCTTTGTATATATTGCTTCCATATAGTCTAAGAAACATATATGCAAAGCATCCAAACAGTACAATTCGCCAATTTCTTGCACTTCAAGTTTAAGTGAACTACGAGCCCCATTGTTAATACTTTAACGGTAATTATTTGTAAATTGCGACAAGTAGAACAATGAATGGAACAGGTAGACGGTTGAATTCAATGTATATATTGCTTCTATATAGTCTAAGAAACATATATGCAAAGCATCCAAAGAGTACCATTCGCCAATTTTTTGTTCTTCAAGTTTAAGTGAACAACGAGCCCCATTGTTAATCCTTTAAAGGAAATTATTTGTAAATTTCGAAAAGTAGAACAATGATTGGAACACGTAGACGGTTGAAATCTTTGTATATATTGCTTCCATATAGTCTAAGAAACATATATGCAAATCATCCAAACAGTACCATTCGCCAATTTTTTGTTCTTCAAGTTTAAGTGAACAATGAGCCCCATTTTTAATCCGTTAACGGAAATTAATTGTAACTTTCTACAAGTAGAACAATGATTGGAACACGTAGACGGTTGAAATCTTTGTATATATTGCTTCTATATAGTCTAAGAAACATATATGCAAAGCATCCAAACAGTACCATTCGCCAATTTTTTGTTCTTCAAGTTTAAGTGAACAACGAGCCCCATTGATAATCATGAAACGGAAATTATTTGTAACTTTCGACATGTAGAACAATGATTGGAACACGTAGACGGTTGAAATCTTTGTATATATTGCTTCCATATAGTCTAAGAAACATATATGCAAAGCATCCAAACAGTACCATTCGCCAATTTTTTGTTCTTCAAGTTTAAGTGAACAATGAGCCCCATTGTTAATCCTTTATCGGAAATTATTTGTAACTTTCGACAAGTAGAACAATGAATGGAACAGGTAGACGGTTGAAATCTTTGTATATATTGCTTCTATATAGTCTAAGAAACATATATGCAAACATCCAAACAGTACCATTCGCCAATTTTTTGTTCTTCAAGTTTAAGTGAACAATGAGCCCCATTGTTAATCCTTTATCGGAAATTATTTGTAAATTTCGACAAGTAGAACAATGAATGGAACAGGTAGACGGTTGAAATCTTTGTATATATTGCTTCTATATAGTCAAAGAAACATATATGCAAAGCATCCAAACAGTACAATTCGCCAATTTTTTGTTCTTCAAGTTTAAGAGAACAATGAGCCCCAATGGTTAATCCTTTAACGCAAATTATTTGTAACTTTCGACATGTAGAACAATGAATGGAACAGGTAGGCGGGTGAAATCTTTGTATATATTACTTCTATATAGTCTAAGAAACATATATGCAAAGCATCCAAACAGTACCATTCGCCAATTTATTGTTCTTCAAGTTTAAGTGAACAACGAGCCCCATTGTTAATCCTTTATCAGAAATTATTTGTAACTTTCGACAAGTAGAACAATGAATGTAACAGGTAGACGGTTGAAATCTTTGTATATATTACTTGTATATAGTCTAAGAAACATATATGCAAAGCATCCAAACAGTACCAATCGCCAATTTTTTGTTCTTCAAGTTTAAGTGAATTACGAGCCCCATTGTTAATCCTTTAACGGAAATTATTTGTAACTTTCGACAAGTAGAACAATGAATGGAACAGGTAGACGGTTGAAATCATTGTATATATTGCTTCTATATAGTCTAAAAAACATATATGCAAATCATCCAAACAGTACCATTCGCCAATTTTTTGTTCTTCAAGTTTAAGTGAACAATGAGCCCCATTGTTAATCCTTTATCGGAAATTATTTGTAACTTTCGACAAGTAGAACAATGAATGGAACAGGTAGACGGTTGAAATCTTTGTACATGTTGCTTCTATATAGTCTAAGAAACATATATGCAATGCATCCAAACAGTACCATTCGAGAATTTATTGTTCTTCAAGTTTAAGTGAACAACGAGCCCCATTGATAATCATGAAACGGAAATTATTTGTAACTTACGACATGTAGAACAATGAATGGAACAGGTAGACGGTTGAAATCATTATATATATATGGCTTCTATATAGTCTAAGAAACATATATGCAAAGCATCCAAACAGTACAATTCGCCAAGTTTTTGTTCTTCAAGTTTAAGTGAACAATGAGCCCCATTGTTAATCCTTTATCGGAAATTATTTGTAACTTTCGACAAGTAGAACAATGATTGGAACACGTAGACGGTTGAAATCTTTGTATATATTGCTTCCATATAGTCTAAGAAACTTGTACGCAAAGCATCCAAACAGTACCATTCGCCAATTTTTTGTTCTTCAAGTTTAAGTGGTACAATGAGCCCCAATGGTTAATCCTTTATCGGAAATTATTTGTAATTTTCGACAAGTAGAACAATGAATGGAACAGGTAGATGGTTGAAATCTTTGTATATATTGCTTCTATATAATCTAAGAAACATATATGCAAAGCATCCAAACAGTACCATTCTCCAATTTTTTGTTCTTCAAGTTTAAGTGAACAACGAGCCCCATTGATAATCATGAAACGGAAATCATTTGTAACTTTCTACAAGTAGAACAATGAATAGAACAGGTAGACGGTTGAAATCTTTGTATATGTTGCTTCCATATAGTCTAAGAAACATATATGCAAATCATCCAAACAGTACCATTCGCCAATTTTTTGTTCTTCAAGTTTAAGTGAACAATGAGCCCCATTTTTAATCCGTTAACGGTAATTAATTGTAACTTTCTACAAGTAGAACAATGATTGGAACACGTAGACGGTTGAAATCTTTGTATATATTGCTTCTATATAGTCTAAGAAACATATACGCAAAGCATCCAAACAGTACCATTCGCCAATTTTTGTTCTTCAAGTTTAAGTGAACAACGAGCCCCATTGATAATCATGAAACGGAAATTATTTGTAACTTACGACATGTAGAACAATGAATGGAACAGGTAGACGGTTGAAATCATTATATATATATGGCTTCTATATAGTCTAAGAAACATATATGCAAAGCATCCAAACAGTACAATTCGCCAATTTTTTGTTCCTCAAGTTTAAGTGAACTACGAGCCCCATTGTTAATCCTTTAAAGGAAATTATTTGTAAATTTCGACAAGGAGAACAATGATTGGAACACGTAGACGGTTGAAATCTTTGTATATATTGCTTCTATATAGTCTAAGAAACATATATGCAAAGCATCCAAACAGTACCATTCGCCAATTTTTTGTTCTTCAAGTTTAAGTGAACAATGAGCCCCAATGGTTAATCCGTTATCGGAAATTATTTGTAACTTTCGACAAGTAGAACAATGAATGGAACAGGTAGACGGTTGAAATCTTTGTATATATTGCTTCTATATAGTCTAAGAAACATATATGCAAAGCATCCAAACAGTACCATTCGCCAATTTTTTGTTCTTCAAGTTTAAGTGAACTACGAGCCCCATTGTTAATCCTTTATCGGAAATTATTTGTAACTTTCGACAAGTAGAACAATGAATGGAACAGGTAGACGGTTGAAATCTTTGTATATATTGCTTCTATATAGTCTAAGAAACATATATGCAAAGCATCCAAACAGTACCATTCGCCAATTTTTTGTTCTTCAAGTTTAAGTGAACTACGAGCCCCATTGTTAATCCTTTAAAGGAAATTATTTGTAAATTTCGACAAGTAGAACAATGAATGGAACAGGTAGACGGTTGAAATCATTGTATATATTGCTTCTATATAATCTAAGAAACATATATGCAAAGCATCCAAACAGTACAATTCGCCAATTTTTTGTTCTTCAAGTTTAAGAGAACAATGAGCCCCAATGGTTAATCCTTTAACGGAAATTATTTGTAACTTTCGACATGTAGAACAATGAATGGAACAGGTAGGCGGGTGAAATCTTTGTATATATTACTTCTATATAGTCTAAGAAACATATATGCAAAGCATCCAAACAGTACCATTCGCCAATTTATTGTTCTTCAAGTTTAAGTGAACAACGAGCCCCATTGTTAATCCTTTATCAGAAATTATTTGTAACTTTCGACAAGTAGAACAATGAATGTAACAGGTAGACGGTTGAAATCTTTGTATATATTACTTGTATATAGTCTAAGAAACATATATGCAAAGCATCCAAACAGTACCAATCGCCAATTTTTTGTTCTTCAAGTTTAAGTGAATTACGAGCCCCATTGTTAATCCTTTAACGGAAATTATTTGTAACTTTCGACAAGTAGAACAATGAATGGAACAGGTAGACGGTTGAAATCATTGTATATATTGCTTCTATATAGTCTAAAAAACATATATGCAAATCATCCAAACAGTACCATTCGCCAATTTTTTGTTCTTCAAGTTTAAGTGAACAATGAGCCCCATTGTTAATCCTTTATCGGAAATTATTTGTAACTTTCGACAAGTAGAACAATGAATGGAACAGGTAGACGGTTGAAATCTTTGTACATGTTGCTTCTATATAGTCTAAGAAACATATATGCAATGCATCCAAACAGTACCATTCGAGAATTTATTGTTCTTCAAGTTTAAGTGAACAACGAGCCCCATTGATAATCATGAAACGGAAATTATTTGTAACTTACGACATGTAGAACAATGAATGGAACAGGTAGACGGTTGAAATCATTATATATATATGGCTTCTATATAGTCTAAGAAACATATATGCAAAGCATCCAAACAGTACAATTCGCCAATTTTTTGTTCTTCAAATTTAAGTGAACTACGAGCCCCATTGTTAATCCTTTAACGGAAATTAATTGTAACTTTCTACAAGTGGAACAATGATTGGAACACGTAACGCTTGAAATCTTTGTATATATTGCTTCCATATAGTCTAAGAAACATATATGCAAAGCATCCAAACAGTACAATTCGCCAATTTCTTGCACTTCAAGTTTAAGTGAACTACGAGCCCCATTGTTAATACTTTAACGGTAATTATTTGTAAATTGCGACAAGTAGAACAATGAATGGAACAGGTAGACGGTTGAAATCAATGTATATATTGCTTCTATATAGTCTAAGAAACATATATGCAAAGCATCCAAAGAGTACCATTCGCCAATTTTTTGTTCTTCAAGTTTAAGTGAACAACGAGCCCCATTGTTAATCCTTTAAAGGAAATTATTTGTAAATTTCGAAAAGTAGAACAATGATTGGAACACGTAGACGGTTGAAATCTTTGTATATATTGCTTCCATATAGTCTAAGAAACTTGTACGCAAACATCCAAACAGTACCATTCGCCAATTTTTTGTTCTTCAAGTTTAAGTGAACAATGAGCCCCAATGGTTAATCCTTTATCGGAAATTATTTGTAATTTTCGACAAGTAGAACAATGAATGGAACAGGTAGACGGTTGAAATCTTTGTATATATTGCTTCTATATAATCTAAGAAACATATATGCAAAGCATCCAAACAGTACCATTCTCCAATTTTTTGTTCTTCAAGTTTAAGTGAACAACGAGCCCCATTGATAATCATGAAACTGAAATCATTTGTAACTTTCTACAAGTAGAACAATGAATAGAACAGGTAGACGGTTGAAATCTTTGTATATGTTGCTTCCATATAGTCTAAGAAACATATATGCAAATCATCCAAACAGTACCATTCGCCAATTTTTTGTTCTTCAAGTTTAAGTGAACAATGAGCCCCATTTTTAATCCGTTAACGGAAATTAATTGTAACTTTCTACAAGTAGAACAATGATTGGAACACGTAGACGGTTGAAATCTTTGTATATATTGCTTCTATATAGTCTAAGAAACATATATGCAAAGCATCCAAACAGTACCATTCGCCAATTTTTGTTCTTCAAGTTTAAGTGAACAACGAGCCCCATTGATAATCATGAAACGGAAATTATTTGTAACTTACGACATGTAGAACAATGAATGGAACAGGTAGACGGTTGAAATCATTATATATATATGGCTTCTATATAGTCTAAGAAACATATATGCAAAGCATCCAAACAGTACAATTCGCCAATTTTTTGTTCCTCAAGTTTAAGTGAACTACGAGCCCCATTGTTAATCCTTTAAAGGAAATTATTTGTAAATTTCGACAAGGAGAACAATGATTGGAACACGTAGACGGTTGAAATCTTTGTATATATTGCTTCCATATAGTCTAAGAAACATATATGCAAAGCATCCAAACAGTACAATTCGCCAAGTTTTTGTTCTTCAAGTTTAAGTGAACAATGAGCCCCATTGTTAATCCTTTATCGGAAATTATTTGTAACTTTCGACAAGTAGAACAATGATTGGAACACGTAGACGGTTGAAATCTTTGTATATATTGCTTCCATATAGTCTAAGAAACTTGTACGCAAAGCATCCAAACAGTACCATTCGCCAATTTTTTGTTCTTCAAGTTTAAGTGGTACAATGAGCCCCAATGGTTAATCCTTTATCGGAAATTATTTGTAATTTTCGACAAGTAGAACAATGAATGGAACAGGTAGACGGTTGAAATCTTTGTATATATTGCTTCTATATAATCTAAGAAACATATATGCAAAGCATCCAAACAGTACCATTCTCCAATTTTTTGTTCTTCAAGTTTAAGTGAACAACGAGCCCCATTGATAATCATGAAACGGAAATCATTTGTAACTTTCTACAAGTAGAACAATGAATAGAACAGGTAGACGGTTGAAATCTTTGTATATATTGCTTCTATATAGTCTAAGAAACATATATGCAAAGCATCCAAACAGTACCATTCGCCAATTTTTTGTTCTTCAAGTTTAAGTGAACTACGAGCCCCATTGTTAATCCTTTATCGGAAATTATTTGTAACTTTCGACAAGTAGAACAATGAATAGAACAGGTAGACGGTTGAAATCTTTGTATATATTGCTTCTATATAGTCTAAGAAACATATATGCAAAGCATCCAAACAGTACCATTCGCCAATTTTTTGTTCTTCAAGTTTAAGTGAACTACGAGCCCCATTGTTAATCCTTTAAAGGAAATTATTTGTAAATTTCGACAAGTAGAACAATGAATGGAACAGGTAGACGGTTGAAATCATTGTATATATTGCTTCTATATAATCTAAGAAACATATATGCAAAGCATCCAAACAGTACAATTCGCCAATTTTTTGTTCTTCAAGTTTAAGAGAACAATGAGCCCCAATGGTTAATCCTTTAACGGAAATTATTTGTAACTTTCGACATGTAGAACAATGAATGGAACAGGTAGGCGGGTGAAATCTTTGTATATATTACTTCTATATAGTCTAAGAAACATATATGCAAAGCATCCAAACAGTACCATTCGCCAATTTATTGTTCTTCAAGTTTAAGTGAACAACGAGCCCCATTGTTAATCCTTTATCAGAAATTATTTGTAACTTTCGACAAGTAGAACAATGAATGTAACAGGTAGACGGTTGAAATCTTTGTATATATTACTTGTATATAGTCTAAGAAACATATATGCAAAGCATCCAAACAGTACCAATCGCCAATTTTTTGTTCTTCAAGTTTAAGTGAATTACGAGCCCCATTGTTAATCCTTTAACGGAAATTATTTGTAAATTTCGACAAGGAGAACAATGATTGGAACACGTAGACGGTTGAAATCTTTGTATATATTGCTTCTATATAGTCTAAGAAACATATATGCAAAGCATCCAAACAGTACCATTCGCCAATTTTTTGTTCTTCAAGTTTAAGTGAACAATGAGCCCCAATGGTTAATCCGTTATCGGAAATTATTTGTAACTTTCGACAAGTAGAACAATGAATGGAACAGGTAGACGGTTGAAATCTTTGTATATATTGCTTCTATATAGTCTAAGAAACATATATGCAAAGCATCCAAACAGTACCATTCGCCAATTTTTTGTTCTTCAAGTTTAAGTGAACTACGAGCCCCATTGTTAATCCTTTATCGGAAATTATTTGTAACTTTCGACAAGTAGAACAATGAATGGAACAGGTAGACGGTTGAAATCTTTGTATATATTGCTTCTATATAGTCTAAGAAACATATATGCAAAGCATCCAAACAGTACCATTCGCCAATTTTTTGTTCTTCAAGTTTAAGTGAACTACGAGCCCCATTGTTAATCCTTTAAAGGAAATTATTTGTAAATTTCGACAAGTAGAACAATGAATGGAACAGGTAGACGGTTGAAATCATTGTATATATTGCTTCTATATAATCTAAGAAACATATATGCAAAGCATCCAAACAGTACAATTCGCCAATTTTTTGTTCTTCAAGTTTAAGAGAACAATGAGCCCCAATGGTTAATCCTTTAACGGAAATTATTTGTAACTTTCGACATGTAGAACAATGAATGGAACAGGTAGGCGGGTGAAATCTTTGTATATATTACTTCTATATAGTCTAAGAAACATATATGCAAAGCATCCAAACAGTACCATTCGCCAATTTATTGTTCTTCAAGTTTAAGTGAACAACGAGCCCCATTGTTAATCCTTTATCAGAAATTATTTGTAACTTTCGACAAGTAGAACAATGAATGTAACAGGTAGACGGTTGAAATCTTTGTATATATTACTTGTATATAGTCTAAGAAACATATATGCAAAGCATCCAAACAGTACCAATCGCCAATTTTTTGTTCTTCAAGTTTAAGTGAATTACGAGCCCCATTGTTAATCCTTTAACGGAAATTATTTGTAACTTTCGACAAGTAGAACAATGAATGGAACAGGTAGACGGTTGAAATCATTGTATATATTGCTTCTATATAGTCTAAAAAACATATATGCAAATCATCCAAACAGTACCATTCGCCAATTTTTTGTTCTTCAAGTTTAAGTGAACAATGAGCCCCATTGTTAATCCTTTATCGGAAATTATTTGTAACTTTCGACAAGTAGAACAATGAATGGAACAGGTAGACGGTTGAAATCTTTGTACATGTTGCTTCTATATAGTCTAAGAAACATATATGCAATGCATCCAAACAGTACCATTCGAGAATTTATTGTTCTTCAAGTTTAAGTGAACAACGAGCCCCATTGATAATCATGAAACGGAAATTATTTGTAACTTACGACATGTAGAACAATGAATGGAACAGGTAGACGGTTGAAATCATTATATATATATGGCTTCTATATAGTCTAAGAAACATATATGCAAAGCATCCAAACAGTACAATTCGCCAATTTTTTGTTCTTCAAATTTAAGTGAACTACGAGCCCCATTGTTAATCCTTTAACGGAAATTAATTGTAACTTTCTACAAGTGGAACAATGATTGGAACACGTAACGCTTGAAATCTTTGTATATATTGCTTCCATATAGTCTAAGAAACATATATGCAAAGCATCCAAACAGTACAATTCGCCAATTTCTTGCACTTCAAGTTTAAGTGAACTACGAGCCCCATTGTTAATACTTTAACGGTAATTATTTGTAAATTGCGACAAGTAGAACAATGAATGGAACAGGTAGACGGTTGAAATCAATGTATATATTGCTTCTATATAGTCTAAGAAACATATATGCAAAGCATCCAAAGAGTACCATTCGCCAATTTTTTGTTCTTCAAGTTTAAGTGAACAACGAGCCCCATTGTTAATCCTTTAAAGGAAATTATTTGTAAATTTCGAAAAGTAGAACAATGATTGGAACACGTAGACGGTTGAAATCTTTGTATATATTGCTTCCATATAGTCTAAGAAACTTGTACGCAAACATCCAAACAGTACCATTCGCCAATTTTTTGTTCTTCAAGTTTAAGTGAACAATGAGCCCCAATGGTTAATCCTTTATCGGAAATTATTTGTAATTTTCGACAAGTAGAACAATGAATGGAACAGGTAGACGGTTGAAATCTTTGTATATATTGCTTCTATATAATCTAAGAAACATATATGCAAAGCATCCAAACAGTACCATTCTCCAATTTTTTGTTCTTCAAGTTTAAGTGAACAACGAGCCCCATTGATAATCATGAAACTGAAATCATTTGTAACTTTCTACAAGTAGAACAATGAATAGAACAGGTAGACGGTTGAAATCTTTGTATATGTTGCTTCCATATAGTCTAAGAAACATATATGCAAATCATCCAAACAGTACCATTCGCCAATTTTTTGTTCTTCAAGTTTAAGTGAACAATGAGCCCCATTTTTAATCCGTTAACGGAAATTAATTGTAACTTTCTACAAGTAGAACAATGATTGGAACACGTAGACGGTTGAAATCTTTGTATATATTGCTTCTATATAGTCTAAGAAACATATATGCAAAGCATCCAAACAGTACCATTCGCCAATTTTTGTTCTTCAAGTTTAAGTGAACAACGAGCCCCATTGATAATCATGAAACGGAAATTATTTGTAACTTACGACATGTAGAACAATGAATGGAACAGGTAGACGGTTGAAATCATTATATATATATGGCTTCTATATAGTCTAAGAAACATATATGCAAAGCATCCAAACAGTACAATTCGCCAATTTTTTGTTCCTCAAGTTTAAGTGAACTACGAGCCCCATTGTTAATCCTTTAAAGGAAATTATTTGTAAATTTCGACAAGGAGAACAATGATTGGAACACGTAGACGGTTGAAATCTTTGTATATATTGCTTCCATATAGTCTAAGAAACATATATGCAAAGCATCCAAACAGTACAATTCGCCAAGTTTTTGTTCTTCAAGTTTAAGTGAACAATGAGCCCCATTGTTAATCCTTTATCGGAAATTATTTGTAACTTTCGACAAGTAGAACAATGATTGGAACACGTAGACGGTTGAAATCTTTGTATATATTGCTTCCATATAGTCTAAGAAACTTGTACGCAAAGCATCCAAACAGTACCATTCGCCAATTTTTTGTTCTTCAAGTTTAAGTGGTACAATGAGCCCCAATGGTTAATCCTTTATCGGAAATTATTTGTAATTTTCGACAAGTAGAACAATGAATGGAACAGGTAGACGGTTGAAATCTTTGTATATATTGCTTCTATATAATCTAAGAAACATATATGCAAAGCATCCAAACAGTACCATTCTCCAATTTTTTGTTCTTCAAGTTTAAGTGAACAACGAGCCCCATTGATAATCATGAAACGGAAATCATTTGTAACTTTCTACAAGTAGAACAATGAATAGAACAGGTAGACGGTTGAAATCTTTGTATATATTGCTTCTATATAGTCTAAGAAACATATATGCAAAGCATCCAAACAGTACCATTCGCCAATTTTTTGTTCTTCAAGTTTAAGTGAACTACGAGCCCCATTGTTAATCCTTTATCGGAAATTATTTGTAACTTTCGACAAGTAGAACAATGAATAGAACAGGTAGACGGTTGAAATCTTTGTATATATTGCTTCTATATAGTCTAAGAAACATATATGCAAAGCATCCAAACAGTACCATTCGCCAATTTTTTGTTCTTCAAGTTTAAGTGAACTACGAGCCCCATTGTTAATCCTTTAAAGGAAATTATTTGTAAATTTCGACAAGTAGAACAATGAATGGAACAGGTAGACGGGTGAAATCATTGTATATATTGCTTCTATATAATCTAAGAAACATATATGCAAAGCATCCAAACAGTACAATTCGCCAATTTTTTGTTCTTCAAGTTTAAGAGAACAATGAGCCCCAATGGTTAATCCTTTAACGGAAATTATTTGTAACTTTCGACATGTAGAACAATGAATGGAACAGGTAGGCGGGTGAAATCTTTGTATATATTACTTCTATATAGTCTAAGAAACATATATGCAAAGCATCCAAACAGTACCATTCGCCAATTTATTGTTCTTCAAGTTTAAGTGAACAACGAGCCCCATTGTTAATCCTTTATCAGAAATTATTTGTAACTTTCGACAAGTAGAACAATGAATGTAACAGGTAGACGGTTGAAATCTTTGTATATATTACTTGTATATAGTCTAAGAAACATATATGCAAAGCATCCAAACAGTACCAATCGCCAATTTTTTGTTCTTCAAGTTTAAGTGAATTACGAGCCCCATTGTTAATCCTTTAACGGAAATTATTTGTAACTTTCGACAAGTAGAACAATGAATGGAACAGGTAGACGGTTGAAATCATTGTATATATTGCTTCTATATAGTCTAAAAAACATATATGCAAATCATCCAAACAGTACCATTCGCCAATTTTTTGTTCTTCAAGTTTAAGTGAACAATGAGCCCCATTGTTAATCCTTTATCGGAAATTATTTGTAACTTTCGACAAGTAGAACAATGAATGGAACAGGTAGACGGTTGAAATCTTTGTACATGTTGCTTCTATATAGTCTAAGAAACATATATGCAATGCATCCAAACAGTACCATTCGAGAATTTATTGTTCTTCAAGTTTAAGTGAACAACGAGCCCCATTGATAATCATGAAACGGAAATTATTTGTAACTTACGACATGTAGAACAATGAATGGAACAGGTAGACGGTTGAAATCATTATATATATATGGCTTCTATATAGTCTAAGAAACATATATGCAAAGCATCCAAACAGTACAATTCGCCAATTTTTTGTTCTTCAAATTTAAGTGAACTACGAGCCCCATTGTTAATCCTTTAACGGAAATTAATTGTAACTTTCTACAAGTGGAACAATGATTGGAACACGTAACGCTTGAAATCTTTGTATATATTGCTTCCATATAGTCTAAGAAACATATATGCAAAGCATCCAAACAGTACAATTCGCCAATTTCTTGCACTTCAAGTTTAAGTGAACTACGAGCCCCATTGTTAATACTTTAACGGTAATTATTTGTAAATTGCGACAAGTAGAACAATGAATGGAACAGGTAGACGGTTGAAATCAATGTATATATTGCTTCTATATAGTCTAAGAAACATATATGCAAAGCATCCAAAGAGTACCATTCGCCAATTTTTTGTTCTTCAAGTTTAAGTGAACAACGAGCCCCATTGTTAATCCTTTAAAGGAAATTATTTGTAAATTTCGAAAAGTAGAACAATGATTGGAACACGTAGACGGTTGAAATCTTTGTATATATTGCTTCCATATAGTCTAAGAAACTTGTACGCAAACATCCAAACAGTACCATTCGCCAATTTTTTGTTCTTCAAGTTTAAGTGAACAATGAGCCCCAATGGTTAATCCTTTATCGGAAATTATTTGTAATTTTCGACAAGTAGAACAATGAATGGAACAGGTAGACGGTTGAAATCTTTGTATATATTGCTTCTATTTAATCTAAGAAACATATATGCAAAGCATCCAAACAGTACCATTCTCCAATTTTTTGTTCTTCAAGTTTAAGTGAACAACGAGCCCCATTGATAATCATGAAACTGAAATCATTTGTAACTTTCTACAAGTAGAACAATGAATAGAACAGGTAGACGGTTGAAATCTTTGTATATGTTGCTTCCATATAGTCTAAGAAACATATATGCAAATCATCCAAACAGTACCATTCGCCAATTTTTTGTTCTTCAAGTTTAAGTGAACAATGAGCCCCATTTTTAATCCGTTAACGGAAATTAATTGTAACTTTCTACAAGTAGAACAATGATTGGAACACGTAGACGGTTGAAATCTTTGTATATATTGCTTCTATATAGTCTAAGAAACATATATGCAAAGCATCCAAACAGTACCATTCGCCAATTTTTGTTCTTCAAGTTTAAGTGAACAACGAGCCCCATTGATAATCATGAAACGGAAATTATTTGTAACTTACGACATGTAGAACAATGAATGGAACAGGTAGACGGTTGAAATCATTATATATATATGGCTTCTATATAGTCTAAGAAACATATATGCAAAGCATCCAAACAGTACAATTCGCCAATTTTTTGTTCCTCAAGTTTAAGTGAACTACGAGCCCCATTGTTAATCCTTTAAAGGAAATTATTTGTAAATTTCGACAAGGAGAACAATGATTGGAACACGTAGACGGTTGAAATCTTTGTATATATTGCTTCCATATAGTCTAAGAAACATATATGCAAAGCATCCAAACAGTACAATTCGCCAAGTTTTTGTTCTTCAAGTTTAAGTGAACAATGAGCCCCATTGTTAATCCTTTATCGGAAATTATTTGTAACTTTCGACAAGTAGAACAATGATTGGAACACGTAGACGGTTGAAATCTTTGTATATATTGCTTCCATATAGTCTAAGAAACTTGTACGCAAAGCATCCAAACAGTACCATTCGCCAATTTTTTGTTCTTCAAGTTTAAGTGGTACAATGAGCCCCAATGGTTAATCCTTTATCGGAAATTATTTGTAATTTTCGACAAGTAGAACAATGAATGGAACAGGTAGACGGTTGAAATCTTTGTATATATTGCTTCTATATAATCTAAGAAACATATATGCAAAGCATCCAAACAGTACCATTCTCCAATTTTTTGTTCTTCAAGTTTAAGTGAACAACGAGCCCCATTGATAATCATGAAACGGAAATCATTTGTAACTTTCTACAAGTAGAACAATGAATAGAACAGGTAGACGGTTGAAATCTTTGTATATATTGCTTCTATATAGTCTAAGAAACATATATGCAAAGCATCCAAACAGTACCATTCGCCAATTTTTTGTTCTTCAAGTTTAAGTGAACTACGAGCCCCATTGTTAATCCTTTATCGGAAATTATTTGTAACTTTCGACAAGTAGAACAATGAATAGAACAGGTAGACGGTTGAAATCTTTGTATATATTGCTTCTATATAGTCTAAGAAACATATATGCAAAGCATCCAAACAGTACCATTCGCCAATTTTTTGTTCTTCAAGTTTAAGTGAATTACGAGCCCCATTGTTAATCCTTTAAAGGAAATTATTTGTAACTTTCGACAAGTAGAACAATGAATAGAACAGGTAGACGGTTGAAATCTTTGTATATATTGCTTCTATATAGTCTAAGAAACATATATGCAAAGCATCCAAACAGTACCATTCGCCAATTTTTTGTTCTTCAAGTTTAAGTGAACTACGAGCCCCATTGTTAATCCTTTAAAGGAAATTATTTGTAAATTTCGACAAGTAGAACAATGAATGGAACAGGTAGACGGTTGAAATCATTGTATATATTGCTTCTATATAATCTAAGAAACATATATGCAAAGCATCCAAACAGTACAATTCGCCAATTATTTCATCTTCATGTTTAAGTGAACTACGAGCCCCATTGTTAATCCTTTAAAGGAAATTATTTGTAAATTTCGACAAGTAGAACAATGAATGGATCATGTAGACGGTTGAAATCATTGTATATATTGCTTCTATATAGTCTACGAAACAAATATGCAAAGCATCCAAACAGTACAATTCGCCAAATTTTTGTTCTTCAAGTTTAAGTGAACAACGAGCCCCATTGTTAATCCTTTAAAGGAAATTATTTGTAAATTTCGACAAGTAGAACAATGATTGGTGTTTCTACTCGTGGTCGGCGATCGTCGTTCGAGTTATCGAAACTTGGTCTTTGTATATTAATATTGGTATGGTTCGAAGGACCACCCTCTCAATGAGGGAAAAATTGTACGTAAACTTTGTAACAATGTCACACTTTATTATCGCGAACTGACGTCGCGTTTTATCTTGCGGACTCTAATTATTACGTTAACAAATGGGAATTTTATATTCCCGGAGATGCAATATCTCCCTATAGATCCAGTGTCTATGTGAGATTCAATATCTCGAACAGTATCTGGTATCTATCTTATATTTGTATATATCTGTATGTATCTTAGTATCAACTTATATCTTATATCTGACTTGTCGCGCTATGCGACGCTTAATTTATATAATTTTGTAATGGGCGTTGCCGTCTTCCCCCAAATCCCTTCTCCAAGGCCCGGAGTACTGGGACTTGTGGGTGGGAGATGTCAACGCCTCCATCTAAGGGATGGAAACGACTTCCACGCCCCTATTCAAGGGTGGAAGGGACACCTACTCCCCTACTGAAGAGGTGGAAGGGACATTGGCAGCGTCGCAGATTTCCGGGGCCCGGTCTTACCCGTGACCATCAGGTATTCCAGGAAGACCGGACAATTTCCCGGAAACACATCTGCGACGCACGTGCAAATAGCGCGGGCAGGCAACGAGCGCCTAGACCCTTTGCCAATGTCCCTGGTTTACCATACGGCCATATTTTTAAAGATGCAAAAGAGATAAAAATAATTTCAAACTCGTGACCGAGGAATATCCTATCGGTCCGTATAATAAACCTTCCAGCTGTCGATGGCCTGTGCCTGAACAATTGGCACACGTAGACGGTTGAAATATTTGTATATATTGCTTCCATATAGTCTAAGAAACATATATGCAAAGCATCCAAACAGTACCATTCGCCAATTTTTTGTTCTTCAAGGTTAAGTGAACAATGAGACACATTGTTAATACTTTAGCGGAAATTATTTGTAACTTGCGACAAGTAGAACAATGAATGGAACAGGTAGGCGGTTGAAATCATTGTATATATTGCTTCTATGTAGTCTATGAAACATATATGCAAAGCATCCAAACAGTACAATTCGCCAATTTTTTGTTCTTCAAATTTAAGTGAACTACGAGCCCCATTGTTAATCCTTTAACGGAAATTAATTGTAACTTTCTACAAGTGGAACAATGATTGGAACACGTAACGCTTGAAATCTTTGTATATATTGCTTCCATATAGTCTAAGAAACATATATGCAAAGCATCCAAACAGTACAATTCGCCAATTTCTTGCACTTCAAGTTTAAGTGAACTACGAGCCCCATTGTTAATACTTTAACGGTAATTATTTGTAAATTGCGACAAGTAGAACAATGAATGGAACAGGTAGACGGTTGAATTCAATGTATATATTGCTTCTATATAGTCTAAGAAACATATATGCAAAGCATCCAAAGAGTACCATTCGCCAATTTTTTGTTCTTCAAGTTTAAGTGAACAACGAGCCCCATTGTTAATCCTTTAAAGGAAATTATTTGTAAATTTCGAAAAGTAGAACAATGATTGGAACACGTAGACGGTTGAAATCTTTGTATATATTGCTTCCATATAGTCTAAGAAACATATATGCAAATCATCCAAACAGTACCATTCGCCAATTTTTTGTTCTTCAAGTTTAAGTGAACAATGAGCCCCATTTTTAATCCGTTAACGGAAATTAATTGTAACTTTCTACAAGTAGAACAATGATTGGAACACGTAGACGGTTGAAATCTTTGTATATATTGCTTCTATATAGTCTAAGAAACATATATGCAAAGCATCCAAACAGTACCATTCGCCAATTTTTTGTTCTTCAAGTTTAAGTGAACAACGAGCCCCATTGATAATCATGAAACGGAAATTATTTGTAACTTTCGACATGTAGAACAATGATTGGAACACGTAGACGGTTGAAATCTTTGTATATATTGCTTCCATATAGTCTAAGAAACATATATGCAAAGCATCCAAACAGTACCATTCGCCAATTTTTTGTTCTTCAAGTTTAAGTGAACAATGAGCCCCATTGTTAATCCTTTATCGGAAATTATTTGTAACTTTCGACAAGTAGAACAATGAATGGAACAGGTAGACGGTTGAAATCTTTGTATATATTGCTTCTATATAGTCTAAGAAACATATATGCAAACATCCAAACAGTACCATTCGCCAATTTTTTGTTCTTCAAGTTTAAGTGAACAATGAGCCCCATTGTTAATCCTTTATCGGAAATTATTTGTAAATTTCGACAAGTAGAACAATGAATGGAACAGGTAGACGGTTGAATTCAATGTATATATTGCTTCTATATAGTCTAAGAAACATATATGCAAAGCATCCAAAGAGTACCATTCGCCAATTTTTTGTTCTTCAAGTTTAAGTGAACAACGAGCCCCATTGTTAATCCTTTAAAGGAAATTATTTGTAAATTTCGAAAAGTAGAACAATGATTGGAACACGTAGACGGTTGAAATCTTTGTATATATTGCTTCCATATAGTCTAAGAAACATATATGCAAATCATCCAAACAGTACCATTCGCCAATTTTTTGTTCTTCAAGTTTAAGTGAACAATGAGCCCCATTTTTAATCCGTTAACGGAAATTAATTGTAACTTTCTACAAGTAGAACAATGATTGGAACACGTAGACGGTTGAAATCTTTGTATATATTGCTTCTATATAGTCTAAGAAACATATATGCAAAGCATCCAAACAGTACCATTCGCCAATTTTTTGTTCTTCAAGTTTAAGTGAACAACGAGCCCCATTGATAATCATGAAACGGAAATTATTTGTAACTTTCGACATGTAGAACAATGATTGGAACACGTAGACGGTTGAAATCTTTGTATATATTGCTTCCATATAGTCTAAGAAACATATATGCAAAGCATCCAAACAGTACCATTCGCCAATTTTTTGTTCTTCAAGTTTAAGTGAACAATGAGCCCCATTGTTAATCCTTTATCGGAAATTATTTGTAACTTTCGACAAGTAGAACAATGAATGGAACAGGTAGACGGTTGAAATCTTTGTATATATTGCTTCTATATAGTCTAAGAAACATATATGCAAACATCCAAACAGTACCATTCGCCAATTTTTTGTTCTTCAAGTTTAAGTGAACAATGAGCCCCATTGTTAATCCTTTATCGGAAATTATTTGTAAATTTCGACAAGTAGAACAATGAATGGAACAGGTAGACGGTTGAAATCTTTGTATATATTGCTTCTATATAGTCAAAGAAACATATATGCAAAGCATCCAAACAGTACAATTCGCCAATTTTTTGTTCTTCAAGTTTAAGAGAACAATGAGCCCCAATGGTTAATCCTTTAACGGAAATTATTTGTAACTTTCGACATGTAGAACAATGAATGGAACAGGTAGGCGGGTGAAATCTTTGTATATATTACTTCTATATAGTCTAAGAAACATATATGCAAAGCATCCAAACAGTACCATTCGCCAATTTATTGTTCTTCAAGTTTAAGTGAACAACGAGCCCCATTGTTAATCCTTTATCAGAAATTATTTGTAACTTTCGACAAGTAGAACAATGAATGTAACAGGTAGACGGTTGAAATCTTTGTATATATTACTTGTATATAGTCTAAGAAACATATATGCAAAGCATCCAAACAGTACCAATCGCCAATTTTTTGTTCTTCAAGTTTAAGTGAATTACGAGCCCCATTGTTAATCCTTTAACGGAAATTATTTGTAACTTTCGACAAGTAGAACAATGAATGGAACAGGTAGACGGTTGAAATCATTGTATATATTGCTTCTATATAGTCTAAAAAACATATATGCAAATCATCCAAACAGTACCATTCGCCAATTTTTTGTTCTTCAAGTTTAAGTGAACAATGAGCCCCATTGTTAATCCTTTATCGGAAATTATTTGTAACTTTCGACAAGTAGAACAATGAATGGAACAGGTAGACGGTTGAAATCTTTGTACATGTTGCTTCTATATAGTCTAAGAAACATATATGCAATGCATCCAAACAGTACCATTCGAGAATTTATTGTTCTTCAAGTTTAAGTGAACAACGAGCCCCATTGATAATCATGAAACGGAAATTATTTGTAACTTACGACATGTAGAACAATGAATGGAACAGGTAGACGGTTGAAATCATTATATATATATGGCTTCTATATAGTCTAAGAAACATATATGCAAAGCATCCAAACAGTACAATTCGCCAAGTTTTTGTTCTTCAAGTTTAAGTGAACAATGAGCCCCATTGTTAATCCTTTATCGGAAATTATTTGTAACTTTCGACAAGTAGAACAATGATTGGAACACGTAGACGGTTGAAATCTTTGTATATATTGCTTCCATATAGTCTAAGAAACTTGTACGCAAAGCATCCAAACAGTACCATTCGCCAATTTTTTGTTCTTCAAGTTTAAGTGGTACAATGAGCCCCAATGGTTAATCCTTTATCGGAAATTATTTGTAATTTTCGACAAGTAGAACAATGAATGGAACAGGTAGATGGTTGAAATCTTTGTATATATTGCTTCTATATAATCTAAGAAACATATATGCAAAGCATCCAAACAGTACCATTCTCCAATTTTTTGTTCTTCAAGTTTAAGTGAACAACGAGCCCCATTGATAATCATGAAACGGAAATCATTTGTAACTTTCTACAAGTAGAACAATGAATAGAACAGGTAGACGGTTGAAATCTTTGTATATGTTGCTTCCATATAGTCTAAGAAACATATATGCAAATCATCCAAACAGTACCATTCGCCAATTTTTTGTTCTTCAAGTTTAAGTGAACAATGAGCCCCATTTTTAATCCGTTAACGGTAATTAATTGTAACTTTCTACAAGTAGAACAATGATTGGAACACGTAGACGGTTGAAATCTTTGTATATATTGCTTCTATATAGTCTAAGAAACATATACGCAAAGCATCCAAACAGTACCATTCGCCAATTTTTGTTCTTCAAGTTTAAGTGAACAACGAGCCCCATTGATAATCATGAAACGGAAATTATTTGTAACTTACGACATGTAGAACAATGAATGGAACAGGTAGACGGTTGAAATCATTATATATATATGGCTTCTATATAGTCTAAGAAACATATATGCAAAGCATCCAAACAGTACAATTCGCCAATTTTTTGTTCCTCAAGTTTAAGTGAACTACGAGCCCCATTGTTAATCCTTTAAAGGAAATTATTTGTAAATTTCGACAAGGAGAACAATGATTGGAACACGTAGACGGTTGAAATCTTTGTATATATTGCTTCTATATAGTCTAAGAAACATATATGCAAAGCATCCAAACAGTACCATTCGCCAATTTTTTGTTCTTCAAGTTTAAGTGAACAATGAGCCCCAATGGTTAATCCGTTATCGGAAATTATTTGTAACTTTCGACAAGTAGAACAATGAATGGAACAGGTAGACGGTTGAAATCTTTGTATATATTGCTTCTATATAGTCTAAGAAACATATATGCAAAGCATCCAAACAGTACCATTCGCCAATTTTTTGTTCTTCAAGTTTAAGTGAACTACGAGCCCCATTGTTAATCCTTTATCGGAAATTATTTGTAACTTTCGACAAGTAGAACAATGAATGGAACAGGTAGACGGTTGAAATCTTTGTATATATTGCTTCTATATAGTCTAAGAAACATATATGCAAAGCATCCAAACAGTACCATTCGCCAATTTTTTGTTCTTCAAGTTTAAGTGAACTACGAGCCCCATTGTTAATCCTTTAAAGGAAATTATTTGTAAATTTCGACAAGTAGAACAATGAATGGAACAGGTAGACGGTTGAAATCATTGTATATATTGCTTCTATATAATCTAAGAAACATATATGCAAAGCATCCAAACAGTACAATTCGCCAATTTTTTGTTCTTCAAGTTTAAGAGAACAATGAGCCCCAATGGTTAATCCTTTAACGGAAATTATTTGTAACTTTCGACATGTAGAACAATGAATGGAACAGGTAGGCGGGTGAAATCTTTGTATATATTACTTCTATATAGTCTAAGAAACATATATGCAAAGCATCCAAACAGTACCATTCGCCAATTTATTGTTCTTCAAGTTTAAGTGAACAACGAGCCCCATTGTTAATCCTTTATCAGAAATTATTTGTAACTTTCGACAAGTAGAACAATGAATGTAACAGGTAGACGGTTGAAATCTTTGTATATATTACTTGTATATAGTCTAAGAAACATATATGCAAAGCATCCAAACAGTACCAATCGCCAATTTTTTGTTCTTCAAGTTTAAGTGAATTACGAGCCCCATTGTTAATCCTTTAACGGAAATTATTTGTAACTTTCGACAAGTAGAACAATGAATGGAACAGGTAGACGGTTGAAATCATTGTATATATTGCTTCTATATAGTCTAAAAAACATATATGCAAATCATCCAAACAGTACCATTCGCCAATTTTTTGTTCTTCAAGTTTAAGTGAACAATGAGCCCCATTGTTAATCCTTTATCGGAAATTATTTGTAACTTTCGACAAGTAGAACAATGAATGGAACAGGTAGACGGTTGAAATCTTTGTACATGTTGCTTCTATATAGTCTAAGAAACATATATGCAATGCATCCAAACAGTACCATTCGAGAATTTATTGTTCTTCAAGTTTAAGTGAACAACGAGCCCCATTGATAATCATGAAACGGAAATTATTTGTAACTTACGACATGTAGAACAATGAATGGAACAGGTAGACGGTTGAAATCATTATATATATATGGCTTCTATATAGTCTAAGAAACATATATGCAAAGCATCCAAACAGTACAATTCGCCAAGTTTTTGTTCTTCAAGTTTAAGTGAACAATGAGCCCCATTGTTAATCCTTTATCGGAAATTATTTGTAACTTTCGACAAGTAGAACAATGATTGGAACACGTAGACGGTTGAAATCTTTGTATATATTGCTTCCATATAGTCTAAGAAACTTGTACGCAAAGCATCCAAACAGTACCATTCGCCAATTTTTTGTTCTTCAAGTTTAAGTGGTACAATGAGCCCCAATGGTTAATCCTTTATCGGAAATTATTTGTAATTTTCGACAAGTAGAACAATGAATGGAACAGGTAGATGGTTGAAATCTTTGTATATATTGCTTCTATATAATCTAAGAAACATATATGCAAAGCATCCAAACAGTACCATTCTCCAATTTTTTGTTCTTCAAGTTTAAGTGAACAACGAGCCCCATTGATAATCATGAAACGGAAATCATTTGTAACTTTCTACAAGTAGAACAATGAATAGAACAGGTAGACGGTTGAAATCTTTGTATATGTTGCTTCCATATAGTCTAAGAAACATATATGCAAATCATCCAAACAGTACCATTCGCCAATTTTTTGTTCTTCAAGTTTAAGTGAACAATGAGCCCCATTTTTAATCCGTTAACGGTAATTAATTGTAACTTTCTACAAGTAGAACAATGATTGGAACACGTAGACGGTTGAAATCTTTGTATATATTGCTTCTATATAGTCTAAGAAACATATACGCAAAGCATCCAAACAGTACCATTCGCCAATTTTTGTTCTTCAAGTTTAAGTGAACAACGAGCCCCATTGATAATCATGAAACGGAAATTATTTGTAACTTACGACATGTAGAACAATGAATGGAACAGGTAGACGGTTGAAATCATTATATATATATGGCTTCTATATAGTCTAAGAAACATATATGCAAAGCATCCAAACAGTACAATTCGCCAATTTTTTGTTCCTCAAGTTTAAGTGAACTACGAGCCCCATTGTTAATCCTTTAAAGGAAATTATTTGTAAATTTCGACAAGGAGAACAATGATTGGAACACGTAGACGGTTGAAATCTTTGTATATATTGCTTCTATATAGTCTAAGAAACATATATGCAAAGCATCCAAACAGTACCATTCGCCAATTTTTTGTTCTTCAAGTTTAAGTGAACAATGAGCCCCAATGGTTAATCCGTTATCGGAAATTATTTGTAACTTTCGACAAGTAGAACAATGAATGGAACAGGTAGACGGTTGAAATCTTTGTATATATTGCTTCTATATAGTCTAAGAAACATATATGCAAAGCATCCAAACAGTACCATTCGCCAATTTTTTGTTCTTCAAGTTTAAGTGAACTACGAGCCCCATTGTTAATCCTTTATCGGAAATTATTTGTAATTTTCGACCAGTAGAACAATGAATGGAACAGTTAGACGGTTGAAATATTTGTATATATTGCTTCTATATAGTCTACGAAACATATATGCAAAGCATCCAAACAGTACAATTCGGCAATTTTTTGTTCTTCAAGTTTAAGTGAACAATGAGCCCCAATGGTTAATCCGTTATCGGAAATTATTTGTAACTTTTGACAAGTAGAACAATGAATGGAAAAGGTAGACGGTTGAAATCTTTGTATATATTGCTTCTATATAGTCTAAGAAACATATATGCAAAGCATCCAAACAGTACCATTCGCCAATTTTTTGTTCTTCAAGTATAAGTGAACAATGAGCACCAATGGTTAATACTTTATCGGAAATTATTTGTAATTTTCGACAAGTAGAACAATGAATGGAACAGTTAGACGGTTGAAATATTTGCATATATTGCTTCTATATAGTCTACGAAACATATATGCAAAGCATCCAAACAGTACAATTCGCCAATTTGTTGTTCTTCAAGTTTTAGTGAACAATGAGCCCCATTGTTAATCCATTATCGGAAATTATTTGTAACTTTCGACAAGTAGAACAGTGAATGGATCAGGTAGACGGTTGAAATCATTGTATATATTGCTTCTATATAACCTACGAAACATATATGCAAAGCATCCAAACAGTACAATTCGCCAATTTTTTGTTCTTCAAGTTTAAGTGAACAATGAGCCCCAATGGTTAATCCGTTATCGGAAATTATTTGTAACTTTTGACAAGTAGAACAATGAATGGAAAAGGTAGACGGTTGAAATCTTTGTATATATTGCTTCTATATAGTCTAAGAAACATATATGCAAAGCATCCAAACAGTACCATTCGCCAATTTTTTGTTCTTCAAGTATAAGTGAACAATGAGCACCAATGGTTAATACTTTATCGGAAATTATTTGTAATTTTCGACCAGTAGAACAATGAATGGAACAGTTAGACGGTTGAAATATTTGTATATATTGCTTCTATATAGTCTACGAAACATATATGCAAAGCATCCAAACAGTACAATTCGGCAATTTTTTGTTCTTCAAGTTTAAGTGAACAATGAGCCCCATTGTTAATCCATTATCGGAAATTATTTGTAACCTTCGACAAGTAGAACAGTGAATGGAACAGGTAGGCGATAGAAATCTTTGTATATATTGCTTCTATATAGTATAAGAAACATATATGCAAAGCATCCAAACAGTACAATTCGCCAATTTTTTGTTCTTCAAGTTTAAGTGAACAATGAGCCCCAATGGTTAATCCGTTATCGGAAATTATTTGTAACTTTCGACAAGAAGAACAATGAATGGAAAAGGTAGACGGTTGAAATCTTTGTATATATTGCTTCTATATAGTCTAAGAAACATATATGCAAAGCATCCAAACAGTACCATTCGCCAATTTTTTGTTCTTCAAGTTTAAGTGAACAATGAGCCCCAATGGTTAATCCGTTATCGGAAATTATTTGTAACTTTCGACAAGAAGAACTATGAATGGAAAAGGTAGACGGTTGAAATCTTTGTATATATTGCTTCTATATAGTCTAAGAAACATATATGCAAAGCATCCAAACAGTACCATTCGCCAATTTTTTGATCTTCAATTTTAAGTGAACAGCGAGCCCCATTGATAATCATGAAATGGAAATTATTTGTAACTTTCTACAAGTAGAACAATGAATAGTACAGGTAGACGGGTGAAATCTTTGTATATGTTGCTTCTAAATAGTCTAAGAAACATATATGGAAAGCATCCAAACAGTACAATTCGCCAATTTTTTGTTCTTCAAGTTTAAGTGAACTACGAGCCCCATTGTTAATCCTTTAAAGGAAATTATTTGTAAATTTCGACAAGTAGAACAATGAATGGATCATGTAGACGGTTGAAATCACTGTATATATTGCTTCTATATAGCCTACGAAACATATATGCAAAGCATCCAAACGGTACAATTCGCCAATTTATTGTTCTTCAAGTTTAAGAGAACAACGAGCCCCATTGTTAACCCTTTAAAGGAAATTATTTGTAAATTTCGACAAGTAGAACAATGATTGGAACACGTAGACGGTTGAAATCTTTGTATATATTGCTTCCATATCGTCTAAGAAACATGTACGCAGAGCATCCAAACAGTACCATTCGCCAATTTTTTTTTCGTCAAGTTTATGTGAACTACGAGCCCCATTGTTAATCCCTTAACGGAAATTATTTGTAATTTTCTACAAGTAAAACAATGAATGGAACAGGTAGACGGTTGAAATCTTTGTATATATATTGATTCTATATAGTCTAAGAAACATATATGCAAAGCATCCAAACAGTACCAGTCGCCAATTCATTGTTCTTCAAGTTTAAGTGAACAACGAGCCCCATTGTTAATCCTTTAAAGGAAATTATTTGTAACTTTCGACAAGTAGAACAATGATTGGAACACGTCGACGGTTGAAATCTTTGTATATATTGCTTCTATATAATCTAAGAAACATGTAAGCAAAGCATCCAAACAGTACCATTCGCCAATTTTTTGTTCTTCAAGTTTAAGTGAACAATGAGCCCCATTGTTAATCCTTTATCGGAAATTATTTGTAACTTTCGACAAGTAAAACAATGAATGGAACAGGTAGACGGTTGAAATCTTTGTATATATTGCTTCTATATAGTCTAAGAAACATATATGCAAAGCATCCAAACAGTACCATTCGCCAATTTTTTGTTCTTCAAGTTTAAGTGAACAACGAGCCCCATTGATAATCATGAAACGGAAATTATTTGTAACTTTCGACATGTAGAACAATGAATGGAACAGGTAGACGGTTGAAATCATTATATATATTGCTTCTACATAGTCTAAGAAACATATATGCAAAGCATCCAAACAGTACCATTCGCCAATTTTTTGTTCTTCAAGTTTATGTGAACTACGAGCCCCATTGTTAATCCCTTAACGGAAATTATTTGTAATTTTCTACAAGTAAAACAATTAATGGAACAGGTAGACGGTTGAAATCTTTGTATATATTGCTTCTATATAGTCTAAGAAACATATATGCAAATCATCCAAACAGTACAATTCGCCAATTATTTGATCTTCAAGTTTAAGTGAACTACGAGCCCCATTGTTAATACTTTAACGGAAATTATTTGTAACTTGCGACAAGTAGAACAATGAATGGAACAGGTAGACGGTTGAAATCAATGTATATATTGCTTCTTTATAGTCTAAGAAACATATATGCAAAGCATCCAAACAGTACCATTCGCCACTTTTTTGTTCTTCAAGTTTAAGTGAACAACGAGCCCCATTGTTAATCCTTTAAAGGAAATTATTTGTAAATTTCGACAAGTAGAACAATGATTGGAACACGTAGACGGTTGAAATCTTTGTATATATTGCTTCCATATAGTCTAAGAAACATGTACGCAAAGCATCCAAACAGTACAATTCGCCAATTTTTTGTTCTTCAAGTTTAAGTGAACTACGATCCCCATTGTTAATCCCTTAACGGAAATTATTTGTAACTTTCGACAAGTAGAACAGTGAATGGATCAGGTAGACGGTTGAAATCATTGTATATATTGCTTCTATATAACCTACGAAACATATATGCAAAGCATCCAAACAGTACAATTCGCCAATTTTTTGTTCTTCAAGTTTAAGTGAACAATGAGCCCCAATGGTTAATCCGTTATCGGAAATTATTTGTAACTTTTGACAAGTAGAACAATGAATGGAAAAGGTAGACGGTTGAAATCTTTGTATATATTGCTTCTATATAGTCTAAGAAACATATATGCAAAGCATCCAAACAGTACCATTCGCCAATTTTTTGTTCTTCAAGTATAAGTGAACAATGAGCACCAATGGTTAATACTTTATCGGAAATTATTTGTAATTTTCGACCAGTAGAACAATGAATGGAACAGTTAGACGGTTGAAATATTTGTATATATTGCTTCTATATAGTCTACGAAACATATATGCAAAGCATCCAAACAGTACAATTCGGCAATTTTTTGTTCTTCAAGTTTAAGTGAACAATGAGCCCCAATGGTTAATCCCTTAACGGAAATTATTTGTAACTTTCGACAAGTAGAACAATGAATGGAACAGGTACACGGTTGAAATCTTTGTATATATTGCTTCTATATAGTCTAAGAAACATATCTGCAAATCATCCAAACAGTAAAATTCGCCAATTCTTTGATCTTCAAGTTTAAGTGAACAATGAGCCCCAATGGTTAATCCCTTAACGGAAATTATTTGTAACTTTCGACAAGTAGAACAATGAATGGAACAGGTAGACGGTTGAAATCTTTGTACATATTGCTTCTATATAATCTAAGAAACATATATGCAAAGCATCCAAACAGTACCATTCGCCAATTTTTTGTTCTTCAAGTTTAAGTAAACTACGATCCCCATTGTTAATCCCTTAAAGGAAATTATTTGTAACTTTCGACAAGTAGAACAATGAATGGAACAGGTAGACGGTTGAAATCATTGTATATATTGCTTCTATATAGACTAAGAAACATATCTGCAAATCATCCAAACAGTAAAATTCGCCAATTATTTGATCTTCAAATTTAAGTGAACAGTGAGCCCAATGGTTAATCCTTTATCGGAAATTTTTTGTAATTCTCGACAAGTAGAACAATGAATGGAACAGGTAGACGGTTGAAATCTTTGTTTATATTGCTTCTATATAATCTAAGAAACATATATGCAAAGCATCCAAACAGTACCATTCGCCAATATTTTGTACTTCAAGTTTAAGTGAACAACGAGCCCCATTGATAATCATGAAACGGAAATTATTTGTAACTTGCGACAAGTAGAACAATGAATGGAACAGGTAGACGGTTGAAATCAATGTATATATTGCTTCTATATAGCCTACGAAACATATATGCAAAGCATCCAAACAGTACAATTCGCCAATTTATTGTTCTTCAAGTTTAAGTGAACAACGAGCCCCATTGTTAATCCTTTAAAGGAAATTATGTGTAAATTTCGACAAGTAGAACAATGATTGCAACATGTAGACGGTTGAAATCTTTGTATATATTGCTTCCATATAGTCTAAGAGACATGTACGCAAAGCATCCAAACATTACCATTCGCCAATTTTTTGGTCTTCAAGTTTAAGTGAACAATGAGCCCCATTGTTAATCCTTTATCGAAAATTATTTGTAACTTTCGACAAGTAGAACATTGAATGGAACAGGTAGACGGTTGAAATCTTTGTATATATTGATTCTATATAGTATAAGAAACATATATGCAAATCATCCAAACAGTACAATTCGCCAATTATTTGATCTTCAAGTTTAAGTGAACTACGAGCCCCATTGTTAATACTTTAATGGAAATTATTTGTAAATTTCGACAAGTAGAACAATGAAAAGATCATGTAGACGGTTGAAATCATTGTATATATTGCTTCTATATAGCCTACGAAACATATATGCAAAGCATCCAAACAGTACCATTCGCCAATTTTTTGTTCTTCAAGTTTAAGTGAACAACGAGCCCCATTGATAATCATGAAACGGAAATTATTTGTAACTTTCGACATGTAGAACAATGAATGGAACAGGTAGACGGTTGAAATCATTATATATATTGCTTCTACATAGTCTAAGAAACATATATGCAAAGCATCCAAACAGTACCATTCGCCAATTTTTTGTTCTTCAAGTTTATGTGAACTACGAGCCCCATTGTTAATCCCTTAACGGAAATTATTTGTAATTTTCTACAAGTAAAACAATTAATGGAACAGGTAGACGGTTGAAATCTTTGTATATATTGCTTCTATATAGTCTAAGGAACATATATGCAAATCATCCAAACAGTACAATTCGCCAATTATTTGATCTTCAAGTTTAAGTGAACTACGAGCCCCATTGTTAATACTTTAACGGAAATTATTTGTAACTTGCGACAAGTAGAACAATGAATGGAACAGGTAGACGGTTGAAATCAATGTATATATTGCTTCTTTATAGTCTAAGAAACATATATGCAAAGCATCCAAACAGTACCATTCGCCACTTTTTTGTTCTTCAAGTTTAAGTGAACAACGAGCCCCATTGTTAATCCTTTAAAGGAAATTATTTGTAAATTTCGACAAGTAGAACAATGATTGGAACACGTAGACGGTTGAAATCTTTGTATATATTGCTTCCATATAGTCTAAGAAACATGTACGCAAAGCATCCAAACAGTACAATTCGCCAATTTTTTGTTCTTCAAGTTTAAGTGAACAATGAGCCCCAATGGTTAATCCGTTATCGGAAATTATTTGTAACTTTTGACAAGTAGAACAATGAATGGAAAAGGTAGACGGTTGAAATCTTTGTATATATTGCTTCTATATAGTCTAAGAAACATATATGCAAAGCATCCAAACAGTACCATTCGCCAATTTTTTGTTCTTCAAGTATAAGTGAACAATGAGCACCAATGGTTAATACTTTATCGGAAATTATTTGTAATTTTCGACCAGTAGAACAATGAATGGAACAGTTAGACGGTTGAAATATTTGTATATATTGCTTCTATATAGTCTACGAAACATATATGCAAAGCATCCAAACAGTACAATTCGGCAATTTTTTGTTCTTCAAGTTTAAGTGAACAATGAGCCCCATTGTTAATCCATTATCGGAAATTATTTGTAACCTTCGACAAGTAGAACAGTGAATGGAACAGGTAGGCGATAGAAATCTTTGTATATATTGCTTCTATATAGTATAAGAAACATATATGCAAAGCATCCAAACAGTACAATTCGCCAATTTTTTGTTCTTCAAGTTTAAGTGAACAATGAGCCCCAATGGTTAATCCGTTATCGGAAATTATTTGTAACTTTCGACAAGAAGAACAATGAATGGAAAAGGTAGACGGTTGAAATCTTTGTATATATTGCTTCTATATAGTCTAAGAAACATATATGCAAAGCATCCAAACAGTACCATTCGCCAATTTTTTGTTCTTCAAGTTTAAGTGAACAATGAGCCCCAATGGTTAATCCGTTATCGGAAATTATTTGTAACTTTCGACAAGAAGAACTATGAATGGAAAAGGTAGACGGTTGAAATCTTTGTATATATTGCTTCTATATAGTCTAAGAAACATATATGCAAAGCATCCAAACAGTACCATTCGCCAATTTTTTGATCTTCAATTTTAAGTGAACAGCGAGCCCCATTGATAATCATGAAATGGAAATTATTTGTAACTTTCTACAAGTAGAACAATGAATAGTACAGGTAGACGGGTGAAATCTTTGTATATGTTGCTTCTAAATAGTCTAAGAAACATATATGGAAAGCATCCAAACAGTACAATTCGCCAATTTTTTGTTCTTCAAGTTTAAGTGAACTACGAGCCCCATTGTTAATCCTTTAAAGGAAATTAATTGTAAATTTCGACAAGTAGAACAATGAATGGATCATGTAGACGGTTGAAATCACTGTATATATTGCTTCTATATAGCCTACGAAACATATATGCAAAGCATCCAAACGGTACAATTCGCCAATTTATTGTTCTTCAAGTTTAAGAGAACAACGAGCCCCATTGTTAACCCTTTAAAGGAAATTATTTGTAAATTTCGACAAGTAGAACAATGATTGGAACACGTAGACGGTTGAAATCTTTGTATATATTGCTTCCATATCGTCTAAGAAACATGTACGCAGAGCATCCAAACAGTACCATTCGCCAATTTTTTTTTCGTCAAGTTTATGTGAACTACGAGCCCCATTGTTAATCCCTTAACGGAAATTATTTGTAATTTTCTACAAGTAAAACAATGAATGGAACAGGTAGACGGTTGAAATCTTTGTATATATATTGATTCTATATAGTCTAAGAAACATATATGCAAAGCATCCAAACAGTACCAGTCGCCAATTCATTGTTCTTCAAGTTTAAGTGAACAACGAGCCCCATTGTTAATCCTTTAAAGGAAATTATTTGTAACTTTCGACAAGTAGAACAATGATTGGAACACGTCGACGGTTGAAATCTTTGTATATATTGCTTCTATATAATCTAAGAAACATGTAAGCAAAGCATCCAAACAGTACCATTCGCCAATTTTTTGTTCTTCAAGTTTAAGTGAACAATGAGCCCCATTGTTAATCCTTTATCGGAAATTATTTGTAACTTTCGACAAGTAAAACAATGAATGGAACAGGTAGACGGTTGAAATCTTTGTATATATTGCTTCTATATAGTCTAAGAAACATATATGCAAAGCATCCAAACAGTACCATTCGCCAATTTTTTGTTCTTCAAGTTTAAGTGAACAACGAGCCCCATTGATAATCATGAAACGGAAATTATTTGTAACTTTCGACATGTAGAACAATGAATGGAACAGGTAGACGGTTGAAATCATTATATATATTGCTTCTACATAGTCTAAGAAACATATATGCAAAGCATCCAAACAGTACCATTCGCCAATTTTTTGTTCTTCAAGTTTATGTGAACTACGAGCCCCATTGTTAATCCCTTAACGGAAATTATTTGTAATTTTCTACAAGTAAAACAATTAATGGAACAGGTAGACGGTTGAAATCTTTGTATATATTGCTTCTATATAGTCTAAGAAACATATATGCAAATCATCCAAACAGTACAATTCGCCAATTATTTGATCTTCAAGTTTAAGTGAACTACGAGCCCCATTGTTAATACTTTAACGGAAATTATTTGTAACTTGCGACAAGTAGAACAATGAATGGAACAGGTAGACGGTTGAAATCAATGTATATATTGCTTCTTTATAGTCTAAGAAACATATATGCAAAGCATCCAAACAGTACCATTCGCCACTTTTTTGTTCTTCAAGTTTAAGTGAACAACGAGCCCCATTGTTAATCCTTTAAAGGAAATTATTTGTAAATTTCGACAAGTAGAACAATGATTGGAACACGTAGACGGTTGAAATCTTTGTATATATTGCTTCCATATAGTCTAAGAAACATGTACGCAAAGCATCCAAACAGTACAATTCGCCAATTTTTTGTTCTTCAAGTTTAAGTGAACTACGATCCCCATTGTTAATCCCTTAACGGAAATTATTTGTAACTTTCGACAAGTAGAACAGTGAATGGATCAGGTAGACGGTTGAAATCATTGTATATATTGCTTCTATATAACCTACGAAACATATATGCAAAGCATCCAAACAGTACAATTCGCCAATTTTTTGTTCTTCAAGTTTAAGTGAACAATGAGCCCCAATGGTTAATCCGTTATCGGAAATTATTTGTAACTTTTGACAAGTAGAACAATGAATGGAAAAGGTAGACGGTTGAAATCTTTGTATATATTGCTTCTATATAGTCTAAGAAACATATATGCAAAGCATCCAAACAGTACCATTCGCCAATTTTTTGTTCTTCAAGTATAAGTGAACAATGAGCACCAATGGTTAATACTTTATCGGAAATTATTTGTAATTTTCGACCAGTAGAACAATGAATGGAACAGTTAGACGGTTGAAATATTTGTATATATTGCTTCTATATAGTCTACGAAACATATATGCAAAGCATCCAAACAGTACAATTCGGCAATTTTTTGTTCTTCAAGTTTAAGTGAACAATGAGCCCCATTGTTAATCCATTATCGGAAATTATTTGTAACCTTCGACAAGTAGAACAGTGAATGGAACAGGTAGGCGATAGAAATCTTTGTATATATTGCTTCTATATAGTATAAGAAACATATATGCAAAGCATCCAAACAGTACAATTCGCCAATTTTTTGTTCTTCAAGTTTAAGTGAACAATGAGCCCCAATGGTTCATCCGTTATCGGAAATTATTTGTAACTTTCGACAAGAAGAACAATGAATGGAAAAGGTAGACGGTTGAAATCTTTGTATATATTGCTTCTATATAGTCTAAGAAACATATATGCAAAGCATCCAAACAGTACCATTCGCCAATTTTTTGTTCTTCAAGTTTAAGTGAACAATGAGCCCCAATGGTTAATCCGTTATCGGAAATTATTTGTAACTTTCGACAAGAAGAACTATGAATGGAAAAGGTAGACGGTTGAAATCTTTGTATATATTGCTTCTATATAGTCTAAGAAACATATATGCAAAGCATCCAAACAGTACCATTCGCCAATTTTTTGTTCTTCAAGTTTAAGTGAACAACGAGCCCCATTGTTAATCCTTTAAAGGAAATTATTTGTAACTTTCGACAAATAGAACAATGAATGGAACAGGTAGACGGTTGAAATCTTTGTATATATTGCTTCTATATAGTCTAAGAAACATATATGCAAAGCATCCAAACAGTACAATTCGCCAATTTTTTGTACTTCAAGTTTAAGTGAACTACGAGCCCCATTGTTAATCCTTGAACGGAAATTAATTGTAACTTTCGACAAGTAGATCAATGAATGGAACAGGTAGACGGTTGAAATCTTTGTATATATTGCTTCTATATAGTCTAAGAAACATATATGCAAAGCATCCAAACAGTACAATTCGCCAATTTATTTTTCTTCAAGTTTAAGTGAACAACGAGCCCCATTGTTAATCCTTTAAAGGAAATTATTTGTAACTTTCGACAAGTAGAACAATGAATGGAACAGGTAGACGGTTGAAATCTTTGTATATATTGCTTCTATATAGTATAAGAAACATATATGCAAAGCATCCAAACAGTACAATTCGCCAATTTTTTGTTCTTCAAGTTTAAGTGAACAATGAGCCCCAATGGTTAATCCTTTATCGGAAATTATTTGTAATTTTCGACCAGTAGAACAATGAATGGAACAGGTAGACGGTTGAAATCTTTGTATATATTGCTTCTATATAGTCTAAGAAACATATATGCAAAGCATCCAAACAGTACAATTCGCCAATTTTTTGTTCTTCAAGTTTAAGTGAACAATGAGCCCCAATGGTTAATCCTTTATCGGAAATTATTTGTAAATTTCGACAATTAGAACAATGAATGGAACAGGTAGACTGTTGAAATCATTGTATATATTGCTTCTAAATAGTCTAAGAAACATATATGCAAAGCATGCAGACAGTACAATTCGCCAATTTTTTGTTCTTCAAGTTTAAGTAAACTACGATCCCCATTGTTAATCCCTTGACGGAAATTATTTGTAACTTTCGACAAGTAGAACAATGAATGGAAAAGGTAGACGGTTGAAATCATTGTATATATTGCTTCTATATAGTCTAAGAAACATATATGCAAAGCATCCAAACAGTACAATTCGACAATTTTTTGTTCTTCAAGTTTAGTGAACAATGAGCCCCAATGGTTAATCCTTTATCGGAAATTATTTGTAACTTTCGACAAGTAGAACAATGAATGGAACAGGTAGACGGTAGAAATCATTGTATATATTGCTTCTATATAGTCTAAGAAACATATATGCAAAGCATCCAAACAGTACAATTCGACAATTTTTTGTTCTTCAAGTTTAGTGAACAATGAGCCCCAATGGTTAATCCTTTATCGGAAATTATTTGTAAATTTCGACAAGTAGAACAATGAATGGAACAGGTAGACTGTTGAAATCATTGTATATATTGCTTCTAAATAGTCTAAGAAACATATATGCAAAGCATGCAGACAGTACAATTCGCCAATTTTTTGTTCTTCAAGTTTAAGTAAACTACGATCCCCATTGTTAATCCCTTGACGGAAATTATTTGTAACTTTCGACAAGTAGAACAATGAATGGAAAAGGTAGACGGTTGAAATCATTGTATATATTGCTTCTATATAGTCTAAGAAACATATATGCAAAGCATCCAAACAGTACAATTCGACAATTTTTTGTTCTTCAAGTTTAGTGAACAATGAGCCCCAATGGTTAATCCTTTATCGGAAATTATTTGTAATTTTCGACAAGTAGAACAATGAATGGAACAGGTAGACTGTTGAAATCATTGTATATATTACTTCTAAATAGTCTAAGAAACATATATGCAAAGCATCCAGACAGTACAATTCGCCAATTTTTTGTTCTTCAAGTTTAAGTAAACTACGATCCCCATTGTTAATCCCTTGACGGAAATTATTTGTAATTTTCGACAAGTAGAACAATGAATGGAACAGGTAGACGGTTGAAATCTTTGTATATATTGCTTCTATATAATCTAAGAAACATATATGCAAAGCATCCAAACAGTACCATTCGCCAATTTTTTGTTCTTCAAGTTTAAGTGAACAACGAGCCCCATTGTTAATCCTTTAAAGGAAATTATTTGTAAATTTCGACAAGTAGAACAATGAATGGATCTGGTAGACGGTTGAAATCATTGTATATATTGCTTCTATATAACCTACGAAACATATATGCAAAGCATCCAAACAGTACAATTCGCCAATTTTTTGTTCTTCAAGTTTAAGTGAACTACGAGCCCCATTGTTAATCCTTTAACGGATATTAATTGTAACTTGCGACAAGTAGAACAATGAATGGAACAGGTAGACGGTTGAAATCAATGTATATATTGCTTCTTTATAGTCTAAGAAACATATATGCAAAGCATCCAAACAGTACCATTCGCCACTTTTTTGTTCTTCAAGTTTAAGTGAACAACGAGCCCCATTGTTAATCCTTTAAAGGAAATTATTTGTAAATTTCGACAAGTAGAACAATGATTGGAACACGTAGACGGTTGAAATCTTTGTATATATTGCTTCCATATAGTCTAAGAAACATGTACGCAAAGCATCCAAACAGTACAATTCGCCAATTTTTTGTTCTTCAAGTTTAAGTGAACTACGATCCCCATTGTTAATCCCTTAACGGAAATTATTTGTAACTTTCGACAAGTAGAACAGTGAATGGATCAGGTAGACGGTTGAAATCATTGTATATATTGCTTCTATATAACCTACGAAACATATATGCAAAGCATCCAAACAGTACAATTCGCCAATTTTTTGTTCTTCAAGTTTAAGTGAACAATGAGCCCCAATGGTTAATCCGTTATCGGAAATTATTTGTAACTTTTGACAAGTAGAACAATGAATGGAAAAGGTAGACGGTTGAAATCTTTGTATATATTGCTTCTATATAGTCTAAGAAACATATATGCAAAGCATCCAAACAGTACCATTCGCCAATTTTTTGTTCTTCAAGTATAAGTGAACAATGAGCACCAATGGTTAATACTTTATCGGAAATTATTTGTAATTTTCGACCAGTAGAACAATGAATGGAACAGTTAGACGGTTGAAATATTTGTATATATTGCTTCTATATAGTCTACGAAACATATATGCAAAGCATCCAAACAGTACAATTCGGCAATTTTTTGTTCTTCAAGTTTAAGTGAACAATGAGCCCCAATGGTTAATCCCTTAACGGAAATTATTTGTAACTTTCGACAAGTAGAACAATGAATGGAACAGGTACACGGTTGAAATCTTTGTATATATTGCTTCTATATAGTCTAAGAAACATATCTGCAAATCATCCAAACAGTAAAATTCGCCAATTCTTTGATCTTCAAGTTTAAGTGAACAATGAGCCCCAATGGTTAATCCCTTAACGGAAATTATTTGTAACTTTCGACAAGTAGAACAATGAATGGAACAGGTAGACGGTTGAAATCTTTGTACATATTGCTTCTATATAATCTAAGAAACATATATGCAAAGCATCCAAACAGTACCATTCGCCAATTTTTTGTTCTTCAAGTTTAAGTAAACTACGATCCCCATTGTTAATCCCTTAAAGGAAATTATTTGTAACTTTCGACAAGTAGAACAATGAATGGAACAGGTAGACGGTTGAAATCATTGTATATATTGCTTCTATATAGTCTAAGAAACATATCTGCAAATCATCCAAACAGTAAAATTCGCCAATTATTTGATCTTCAAATTTAAGTGAACAGTGAGCCCCAATGGTTAATCCTTTATCGGAAATTTTTTGTAATTCTCGACAAGTAGAACAATGAATGGAACAGGTAGACGGTTGAAATCTTTGTTTATATTGCTTCTATATAATCTAAGAAACATATATGCAAAGCATCCAAACAGTACCATTCGCCAATATTTTGTACTTCAAGTTTAAGTGAACAACGAGCCCCATTGATAATCATGAAACGGAAATTATTTGTAACTTGCGACAAGTAGAACAATGAATGGAACAGGTAGACGGTTGAAATCAATGTATATATTGCTTCTATATAGCCTACGAAACATATATGCAAAGCATCCAAACAGTACAATTCGCCAATTTATTGTTCTTCAAGTTTAAGTGAACAACGAGCCCCATTGTTAATCCTTTAAAGGAAATTATGTGTAAATTTCGACAAGTAGAACAATGATTGGAACATGTAGACGGTTGAAATCTTTGTATATATTGCTTCCATATAGTCTAAGAGACATGTACGCAAAGCATCCAAACATTACCATTCGCCAATTTTTTGGTCTTCAAGTTTAAGTGAACAATGAGCCCCATTGTTAATCCTTTATCGAAAATTATTTGTAACTTTCGACAAGTAGAACATTGAATGGAACAGGTAGACGGTTGAAATCTTTGTATATATTGATTCTATATAGTATAAGAAACATATATGCAAATCATCCAAACAGTACAATTCGCCAATTATTTGATCTTCAAGTTTAAGTGAACTACGAGCCCCATTGTTAATACTTTAATGGAAATTATTTGTAACTTGCGACAAGTAGAACAATGAATGGAACAGGTAGACTGTTGAAATCAATGTATATATTGCTTCTATATAGTCTAAGAAACATATATGAAAAGCATCCAAACAGTACCATTCATCAATTTTTTGTTCTTCAAGTTTAAGTGAACAACGAGCCCCATTGTTAATCCTTTAAAGGAAATTATTTGTAAATTTCGACAAGTAGAACAATGATTGGAACACGTAAACGGTTGAAATCTTTGTATATATTGCTTCCATATAGTCTAAGAAACATGTACGCAAAGCATCCAAATAGTACCATTCGCCAATTTTTTGTTCTTCAAGTTTAAGTGAACAATGAGCCCCAATGGTTAATCCTTTATCGGAAATTATTTGTAATTTTCGACAAGTAGAACAATGAATGCAACAGGTAGACGGTTGAAATCAATGTATATATTGCTTCTATATAGTCTAAGAAACATATATGCAAAGCATCCAAACAGTACCATTCATCAATTTTTTGTTCTTCAAGTTTAAGTGAACTACGAGCCCCATTGTTAATCCTTTAAAGGAAATTATTTGTAAATTTCGACAAGTAAAACAATGAATGGAACAGGTAGACGGTTGAAATCTTTGTATATATTGCTTCTATATAGTCTAAGAAACATATATGCAAAGCATCCAAACAGTACCATTCGCCAATTTTTTGTTCTTCAAGTTTAAGTGAACAACGAGCCCCATTGATAATCATGAAACGGAAATTATTTGTAACTTTCGACATGTAGAACAATGAATGGAACAGGTAGACGGTTGAAATCATTATATATATTGCTTCTACATAGTCTAAGAAACATATATGCAAAGCATCCAAACAGTACCATTCGCCAATTTTTTGTTCTTCAAGTTTATGTGAACTACGAGCCCCATTGTTAATCCCTTAACGGAAATTATTTGTAATTTTCTACAAGTAAAACAATTAATGGAACAGGTAGACGGTTGAAATCTTTGTATATATTGCTTCTATATAGTCTAAGAAACATATATGCAAATCATCCAAACAGTACAATTCGCCAATTATTTGATCTTCAAGTTTAAGTGAACTACGAGCCCCATTGTTAATACTTTAACGGAAATTATTTGTAACTTGCGACAAGTAGAACAATGAATGGAACAGGTAGACGGTTGAAATCAATGTATATATTGCTTCTTTATAGTCTAAGAAACATATATGCAAAGCATCCAAACAGTACCATTCGCCACTTTTTTGTTCTTCAAGTTTAAGTGAACAACGAGCCCCATTGTTAATCCTTTAAAGGAAATTATTTGTAAATTTCGACAAGTAGAACAATGATTGGAACACGTAGACGGTTGAAATCTTTGTATATATTGCTTCCATATAGTCTAAGAAACATGTACGCAAAGCATCCAAACAGTACAATTCGCCAATTTTTTGTTCTTCAAGTTTAAGTGAACTACGATCCCCATTGTTAATCCCTTAACGGAAATTATTTGTAACTTTCGACAAGTAGAACAGTGAATGGATCAGGTAGACGGTTGAAATCATTGTATATATTGCTTCTATATAACCTACGAAACATATATGCAAAGCATCCAAACAGTACAATTCGCCAATTTTTTGTTCTTCAAGTTTAAGTGAACAATGAGCCCCAATGGTTAATCCGTTATCGGAAATTATTTGTAACTTTTGACAAGTAGAACAATGAATGGAAAAGGTAGACGGTTGAAATCTTTGTATATATTGCTTCTATATAGTCTAAGAAACATATATGCAAAGCATCCAAACAGTACCATTCGCCAATTTTTTGTTCTTCAAGTATAAGTGAACAATGAGCACCAATGGTTAATACTTTATCGGAAATTATTTGTAATTTTCGACCAGTAGAACAATGAATGGAACAGTTAGACGGTTGAAATATTTGTATATATTGCTTCTATATAGTCTACGAAACATATATGCAAAGCATCCAAACAGTACAATTCGGCAATTTTTTGTTCTTCAAGTTTAAGTGAACAATGAGCCCCATTGTTAATCCATTATCGGAAATTATTTGTAACCTTCGACAAGTAGAACAGTGAATGGAACAGGTAGGCGATAGAAATCTTTGTATATATTGCTTCTATATAGTATAAGAAACATATATGCAAAGCATCCAAACAGTACAATTCGCCAATTTTTTGTTCTTCAAGTTTAAGTGAACAATGAGCCCCAATGGTTCATCCGTTATCGGAAATTATTTGTAACTTTCGACAAGAAGAACAATGAATGGAAAAGGTAGACGGTTGAAATCTTTGTATATATTGCTTCTATATAGTCTAAGAAACATATATGCAAAGCATCCAAACAGTACCATTCGCCAATTTTTTGTTCTTCAAGTTTAAGTGAACAATGAGCCCCAATGGTTAATCCGTTATCGGAAATTATTTGTAACTTTCGACAAGAAGAACTATGAATGGAAAAGGTAGACGGTTGAAATCTTTGTATATATTGCTTCTATATAGTCTAAGAAACATATATGCAAAGCATCCAAACAGTACCATTCGCCAATTTTTTGTTCTTCAAGTTTAAGTGAACAACGAGCCCCATTGTTAATCCTTTAAAGGAAATTATTTGTAACTTTCGACAAATAGAACAATGAATGGAACAGGTAGACGGTTGAAATCTTTGTATATATTGCTTCTATATAGTCTAAGAAACATATATGCAAAGCATCCAGACAGTACAATTCGCCAATTTTTTGTTCTTCAAGTTTAGTGAACAATGAGCCCCAATGGTTAATCCTTTATCGCAAATTATTTGTAACTTTCGACAAGTAGAACAATGAATGGAACAGGTAGACGGTAGAAATCATTGTATATATTGCTTCTATATAGTCTAAGAAACATATATGCAAAGCATCCAAACAGTACAATTCGACAATTTTTTGTTCTTCAAGTTTAGTGAACAATGAGCCCCAATGGTTAATCCTTTATCGGAAATTATTTGTAAATTTCGACAAGTAGAACAATGAATGGAACAGGTAGACTGTTGAAATCATTGTATATATTGCTTCTAAATAGTCTAAGAAACATATATGCAAAGCATGCAGACAGTACAATTCGCCAATTTTTTGTTCTTCAAGTTTAAGTAAACTACGATCCCCATTGTTAATCCCTTGACGGAAATTATTTGTAACTTTCGACAAGTAGAACAATGAATGGAAAAGGTAGACGGTTGAAATCATTGTATATATTGCTTCTATATAGTCTAAGAAACATATATGCAAAGCATCCAAACAGTACAATTCGACAATTTTTTGTTCTTCAAGTTTAGTGAACAATGAGCCCCAATGGTTAATCCTTTATCGGAAATTATTTGTAATTTTCGACAAGTAGAACAATGAATGGAACAGGTAGACTGTTGAAATCATTGTATATATTGCTTCTAAATAGTCTAAGAAACATATATGCAAAGCATCCAGACAGTACAATTCGCCAATTTTTTGTTCTTCAAGTTTAAGTAAACTACGATCCCCATTGTTAATCCCTTGACGGAAATTATTTGTAATTTTCGACAAGTAGAACAATGAATGGAACAGGTAGACGGTTGAAATCTTTGTATATATTGCTTCTATATAATCTAAGAAACATATATGCAAAGCATCCAAACAGTACCATTCGCCAATTTTTTGTTCTTCAAGTTTAAGTGAACAACGAGCCCCATTGTTAATCCTTTAAAGGAAATTATTTGTAAATTTCGACAAGTAGAACAATGAATGGATCTGGTAGACGGTTGAAATCATTGTATATATTGCTTCTATATAACCTACGAAACATATATGCAAAGCATCCAAACAGTACAATTCGCCAATTTTTTGTTCTTCAAGTTTAAGTGAACTACGAGCCCCATTGTTAATCCTTTAACGGATATTAATTGTAACTTTCTACAAGTAGAACAATGATTGGAACACGCAGACGGTTGAAATCTTTGTATATATTGCTTCCATATAGTCTAAGAAACATATATGCAAAGCATCCAAACAGTACCATTCGCCAATTTTTTGTTCTTCAAGTTTAAGTGAACAATGAGCCCCATTGTTAATCCTTTATCGGAAATTATTTGTAACTTTCGACAAGTAGAACATTGAATGGAACAGGTAGACGGTTGAAATCTTTGTATCTATTGCTTCTATATAGAATAAGAAACATATATGCAAAGCATCCAAACAGTACCATTCGCCTTTTTTTTGTTCTTCAAGTTTAAGTGAACTGCGAGCTCCATTGTTAATCCTTTAAAGGAAATTATTTGTAACTTTCGACAAGTAGAACAATGAATGGAACAGGTAGACTGTTGAAATCATTGTATATATTGCTTCTATATAGTCTAAGAAACATTTATGCAAAGCATCCAAACAGTACAATTCGCCAATTTTTTGTTCTTCAAGTTTAAGTAAACTACGATCCCCATTGTTAATCCCTTAACGGAAATTATTTGTAACTTTCGACAAGTAAAACAGTGAATGGAACAGGTAGACGGTTGAAATCTTTGTATATATTGCTTCTATATAGTATAAGAAACATATATGCAAAGCATCCAAACAGTACCATTCGCCAATTTTTTGTTCTTCAAGTTTAAGTGAACAATGAGCCCCAATGGTTAATCCTTTATCGGAAATTATTTGTAACTTTCGACAAGTAGAACAATGAATGGAACAGGTAGACGGTTGAAATCAATGTATATATTGCTTCCTTATAGTCTAAGAAACATATATGCAAAGCATCCAAACAGTACCATTCGCCACATTTTTGTTCTTCAAGTTTAAGTGAACAACGAGCCCCATTGTTAATCCTTTAAAGGAAATTATCTGTAAATTTCGACAAGTAGAACAATGATTGGAACACGTAGACGGTTGAAATCTTTGTATATATTGCTTCCATATAGTCTAAGAAACATGTACGCAAAGCATCCAAACAGTACAATTCGCCAATTTTTTGTTCTTCAAGTTTAAGTGAACTACGATCCCCATTGTTAATCCCTTGACGGAAATTATTTGTAACTTTCGACAAGTAGAACAATGAATGGAAAAGGTAGACGGTTGAAATCATTGTATATATTGCTTCTATATAGTCTAAGAAACATATATGCAAAGCATCCAAACAGTACAATTCGACAATTTTTTGTTCTTCAAGTTTAGTGAACAATGAGCCCCAATGGTTAATCCTTTATCGGAAATTATTTGTAATTTTCGACAAGTAGAACAATGAATGGAACAGGTAGACTGTTGAAATCATTGTATATATTGCTTCTAAATAGTCTAAGAAACATATATGCAAAGCATCCAGACAGTACAATTCGCCAATTTTTTGTTCTTCAAGTTTAAGTAAACTACGATCCCCATTGTTAATCCCTTGACGGAAATTATTTGTAATTTTCGACAAGTAGAACAATGAATGGAACAGGTAGACGGTTGAAATCTTTGTATATATTGCTTCTATATAATCTAAGAAACATATATGCAAAGCATCCAAACAGTACCATTCGCCAATTTTTTGTTCTTCAAGTTTAAGTGAACAACGAGCCCCATTGTTAATCCTTTAAAGGAAATTATTTGTAAATTTCGACAAGTAGAACAATGAATGGATCTGGTAGACGGTTGAAATCATTGTATATATTGCTTCTATATAACCTACGAAACATATATGCAAAGCATCCAAACAGTACAATTCGCCAATTTTTTGTTCTTCAAGTTTAAGTGAACTACGAGCCCCATTGTTAATCCTTTAACGGATATTAATTGTAACTTTCTACAAGTAGAACAATGATTGGAACACGCAGACGGTTGAAATCTTTGTATATATTGCTTCCATATAGTCTAAGAAACATATATGCAAAGCATCCAAACAGTACCATTCGCCAATTTTTTGTTCTTCAAGTTTAAGTGAACAATGAGCCCCATTGTTAATCCTTTATCGGAAATTATTTGTAACTTTCGACAAGTAGAACATTGAATGGAACAGGTAGACGGTTGAAATCTTTGTATCTATTGCTTCTATATAGAATAAGAAACATATATGCAAAGCATCCAAACAGTACCATTCGCCTTTTTTTTGTTCTTCAAGTTTAAGTGAACTGCGAGCTCCATTGTTAATCCTTTAAAGGAAATTATTTGTAACTTTCGACAAGTAGAACAATGAATGGAACAGGTAGACGGTTGAAATCAATGTATATATTGCTTCTTTATAGTCTAAGAAACATATATGCAAAGCATCCAAACAGTACCTTTCGCCAATTTTTTGTTCTTCAAGTATAAGTGAACAATGAGCACCAATGGTTAATACTTTATCGGAAATTATTTGTAATTTTCGACAAGTAGAACAATGAATGGAACAGTTAGACGGTTGAAATATTTGTATATATTGCTTCTATATAGTCTACGAAACATATATGCAAAGCATCCAAACAGTACAATTCGCCAATTTTTTGTACTTCAAGGTTAAGTGAACTACGAGCCCCATTGTTAATACTTTAACGGAAATTATTTGTAACTTGCGACAAGTAGAACAATGAATGGAACAGGTAGACGGTTGAAATCAATGTATATATTGCTTCTTTATAGTCTAAGAAACATATATGCAAAGCATCCAAACAGTACCATACGCCACTTTTCTGTTCTTCAAGTTTAAGTGAACAACGAGCCCCATTGTTAATCCTTTAAAGGAAATTATTTGTAAATTGCGACAAGTAGAACAATGATTGGAACACGTAGACGGTTGAAATCTTTGTATATATTGCTTCCATATAGTCTAAGAAACATGTACGCAAAGCATCCAAACAGTACAATTCGCCAATTTTATGTTCTTCAAGTTTAAGTGAACTACGATCCCCATTGTTAATCCCTTAACGGAAATTATTTGTAACTTTCGACAAGTAGAACAGTGAATGGAACAGGTAGACGGTTGAAATCTTTGTATATATTGCTTCTATATAGTATAAGAAACATATATGCAAAGCATCCAAACAGTACAATTCGCCAATTTTTTGTTCTTCAAGTTTAAGTGAACAGTGAGCCCCAATGGTTAATCCGTTATCGGAAATTATTTGTAACTTTCGACAAGTAGAACAATGAATGGAACAGGTAGATGGTTGAAATCTTTGTATATATTGCTTCTATATAGTCTAAGAAACATATATGCAAAGCATCCAAACAGTACCATTCGCCAATTTTTTGTTCTTCAAGTTTAAGTGAACAATGAGCACCAATGGTTAATACTTTATCGGAAATTATTTGTAATTTTCGACAAGTAGAACAATGAATGGAACAGTTAGACGGTTGAAATATTTGTATATATTGCTTCTATATAGTCTACGAAACATATATGCAAAGCATCCAAACAGTACAATTCGCCAATTTGTTGTTCTTCAAGTTTTAGTGAACAATGAGCCCCATTGTTAATCCATTATCGGAAATTATTTGTAATTTTCGACAAGTAGAACAGTGAATGGAACAGGTAGACGATTGAAATCTTTGTATATATTGCTTCTATATAGTATAAGAAACATATATGCAAAGCATCCAAACAGTACAATTCGGCAATTTTTTGTTCTTCAAGTTTAAGTGAACAATGAGCCCCATTGTTACTACATTATCGGAAATTATTTGTAATCTTCGACAAGTAGAACAGTGAATGGAACAGGTAGACGATTGAAATCTTTGTATATATTGCTTCTATATAGTATAAGAAACATATATGCAAAGCATCCAAACAGTACAATTCGCCAATTTTTTGTTCTTCAAGTTTAAGTGAACAATGAGCCCCAATGGTTAATCCGTTATCGGAAATTATTTGTAACTTTCGACAAGAAGAACAATGAATGGAAAAGGTAGACGGTTGAAATCTTTGTATATATTGCTTCTATATAGTCTAAGAAACATATATGCAAGGGATCCAAACAGTACCTTTCGCCAATTTTTTGTTCTTCAAGTTTAAGTGAACAATGAGCCCCAATGGTTAATCCGTTATCGGAAATTATTTGTAACTTTCGACAAGAAGAACAATGAATGGAAAAGGTAGACGGTTGAAATCTTTGTATATATTGCTTCTATATAGTCTAAGAAACATATATGCAAAGCATCCAAACAGTACCATTCGCCAATTTTTTGTTCTTCAAGTTTAAGTGAACAATGAGCCCCAATGGTTAATCCTTTATCGGAAATTATTTGTAACTTTCGACAAGTAGAACAATGAATGGAACAGTTAGACGGTTAAAATATTTGTATATATTGCTTCTATATAGTCTACGAAACATATATGCAAAGCATCCAAACAGTACAATTCGCCAATTTTTTGTACTTCAAGTTTAAGTGAACTACGAGCCCCATTGTTAATCCTTTAACGGAAATTAATTGTAACTTTCGACAAGTAGAACAATGAATGGAACAGGTAGACGGTTGAAATCTTTGTATATATTGCTTCTATATAGTCTAAGAAACATATATGCAAAGCATCCAAACAGCACAATTCGCCAATTTATTGTTCTTCAAGTTTAAGTGAACAACGAGCCCCATTGTTAATCCTTTAAAGGAAATTATTTGTAACTTTCGACAAGTAGAACAATGAATGGAACAGGTAGACGGTTGAAATCTTTGTATATATTGCTTCTATACAGTCTAAGAAACATATATGCAAAGCATCCAAACAGTACCATTCGCCAATTTTCTGTTCTTCGTGTTTAAGTGAACTACGAGCCCCATTGTTAATCCTTTAAAGGAAATTATTTGTAAATTTCGGCAAGTAGAACAATGAATGGAATAGGTAGACGGTTGAAATCATTGTATATATTGCTTCTATATAGTCTAAGAAACATATATGCAAATCATCCAAACAGTACAATTCGCCAATTTCTTGTTCTTCAAGTTTAAGTAAACTACGATCCCCATTGTTAATCCCTTAACGGAAGTTATTTGTAACTTTCGACAAGTAGAACAATGAATGGAACAGGTAGACGGTTGAAATCTTTGTATATATTGCTTCTATATAGTCTAAGAAACATATATGCAAATCATCCAAACAGTAAAATTCGCCAATTATTTGATCTTCAAGTTTAAGGGAACTACGAGCCCCATTGTTAATACTTTAACGGAAATTATTTGTAACTTGCGACAAGTAGAACAATGAATGGAACAGGTAGACGGTTGAAATCAATGTATATATTGCTTCTTTATAGTCTAAGAAACATATATGCAAAGCATCCAAACAGTACCATACGCCACTTTTTTGTTCTTCAAGTTTAAGTGAACAACGAGCCCCATTGTTAATCCTTTAAAGGAAATTATTTGTAAATTTCGAAAAGTAGAACAATGATTGGAACACGTAGACGGTTGAAATCTTTGTATATATTGCTTCCATATAGTCTAAGAAACATGTACGCAAAGCATCCAAACAGTACAATTCGCCAATTTTTTGTTCTTCAAGTTTAAGTGAACTACGATCCCCATTGTTAATCCCTTAACGGAAATTATTTGTAACTTTCGACAAGTAGAACAGTGAATGGAACGGGTAGACGGTTGAAATCTTTGTATATATTGCTTCTATATAGTATAAGAAACATATATGCAAAGCATCCAAACAGTACAATTCGCCAATTTTTTGTTCTTCAAGTTTAAGTGAACAGTGAGCCCCAATGGTTAATCCGTTATCGGAAATTATTTGTAACTTTCGACAAGTAGAACAATGAATGGAACAGGTAGATGGTTGAAATCTTTGTATATATTGCTTCTATATAGTCTAAGAAACATATATGCAAAGCATCCAAACAGTACCATTCGCCAATTTTTTGTTCTTCAAGTTTAAGTGAACAATGAGCACCAATGGTTAATACTTTATCGGAAATTATTTGTAATTTTCGACAAGTAGAACAATGAATGGAACAGTTCGACGGTTGAAATATTTGTATATATTGCTTCTATATAGTCTACGAAACATATATGCAAAGCATCCAAACAGTACAATTCGCCAATTTGTTGTTCTTCAAGTTTTAGTGAACAATGAGCCCCATTGTTAATCCATTATCGGAAATTATTTGTAATTTTCGACAAGTAGAACAGTGAATGGAACAGGTAGACGATTGAAATCTTTGTATATATTGCTTCTATATAGTATAAGAAACATATATGCAAAGCATCCAAACAGTGCAATTCGCCAATTTTTTGTTCTTCAAGTTTAAGTGAACAATGAGCCCCAATGGTTAATCCGTTATCGGAAATTATTTGTAACTTTCGACAAGAAGAACAATGAATGGAAAAGGTAGACGGTTGAAATCAATGTATATATTGCTTCTTTATAGTCTAAGAAACATGTACGCAAAGCATCCAAACAGTACCATACGCCACTTTTTTGTTCTTCAAGTTTAAGTGAACTACGAACCCCATTGTTAATCCCTTAACGGAAATTATTTGTAACTTTCGACAAGTAGAACAGTGAATGGAACAGGTAGACGGTTGGAATCTTTGTATATATTGCTTCTATATAGTATAAGAAACATATATGCAAAGCATCCAAACAGTACCATTCGCCAATTTTCTGTTCTTCATTTTAAGTGAACTACGAGCCCCATTGTTAATCCTTTAAAGGAAATTATTTGTAAATTTCGACAAGTAGAACAATGATTGGAACACGTAGACGGTTGAAATCTTTGTATATATTGCTTCCATATAGTCTAAGAAACATGTACGCAAATCATCCAAACATTAAAATTCGCCAATTATTTGATCTTCAAGTTTAAGGGAACTACGAGCCCCATTGTTAATACTTTAACGGAAATTATTTGTAACTTGCGACAAGTAGAACAATGAATGGAACAGGTAGACGGTTGAAATCAATGTATATATTGCTTCTTTATAGTCTAAGAAACATATATGCAAAGCATCCAAACAGTACCATACGCCACTTCTTTGTTCTTCAAGTTTAAGTGAACAACGAGCCCCATTGTTAATCCTTTAAAGGAAATTATTTGTAAATTTCGACAAGTAGAACAATGATTGGAACACGTAGACGGTTGAAATCTTTGTATATATTGCTTCCATATAGTCTAAGAAACATGTACGCAAAGCATCCAAACAGTACAATTCGCCAATTTTTTGTTCTTCAAGTTTAAGTGAACTACGATCCCCATTGTTAATCCCTTAACGGAAATTATTTGTAACTTTCGACAAGTAGAACAGTGAATGGAACAGGTAGACGGTTGAAATCTTTGTATATATTGCTTCTATATAGTATAAGAAACATATATGCAAAGCATCCAAACAGTACAATTCGCCAATTTTTTGTTCTTCAAGTTTAAGTGAACAGTGAGCCCCAATGGTTAATCCGTTATCGGAAATTATTTGTAACTTTCGACAAGTAGAACAATGAATGGAACAGGTAGATGGTTGAAATCTTTGTATATATTGCTTCTATATAGTCTAAGAAACATATATGCAAAGCATCCAAACAGTACAATTCGCCAATTTTTTGTTCTTCAAGTTTAAGTGAACAGTGAGCCCCAATGGTTAATCCGTTATCGGAAATTATTTGTAACTTTCGACAAGTAGAACAATGAATGGAACAGGTAGATGGTTGAAATCTTTGTATATATTGCTTCTATATAGTCTAAGAAACATATATGCAAAGCATCCAAACAGTACCATTCGCCAATTTTTTGTTCTTCAAGTTTAAGTGAACAATGAGCACCAATGGTTAATACTTTATCGGAAATTATTTGTAATTTTCGACAAGTAGAACAATGAATGGAACAGTTAGACGGTTGAAATATTTGCATATATTGCTTCTATATAGTCTACGAAACATATATGCAAAGCATCCAGACAGTACAATTCGCCAATTTGTTGTTCTTCAAGTTTTAGTGAACAATGAGCCCCATTGTTAATCCATTATCGGAAATTATTTGTAATTTTCGACAAGTAGAACAGTGAATGGAACAGGTAGACGGTTGAAATCTTTGTATATATTGCTTCTATATAGTCTAAGAAACATATATGCAAAGCATCCAAACAGTACCATTCGCCAATTTTTTGTTCTTCAAGTTTAAGTGAACAATGAGCCCCAATGGTTAATCCTTTATCGGAAATTGTTTGTAAGTTTCGACAAGTAGAACAATGAATGGAACAGTTAGACGGTTGAAATATTTGTATATGTTGCTTCTATATAGTCTACGAAACATATATGCAAAGCATCCAAACAGTACAATTCGCCAATTTTTTGTACTTCAAGTTTAAGTGAACTACGAGCCCCATTGTTAATCCTTTAACGGAAATTAATTGTAACTTTCGACAAGTAGAACAATGAATGGAACAGGTAGACGGTTGAAATCTTTGTATATATTGCTTCTATATAGTCTAAGAAACATATATGCAAAGCATCCAAACAGCACAATTCGCCAATTTATTGTTCTTCAAGTTTAAGTGAACAACGAGCCCCATTGTTAATCCTTTAAAGGAAATTATTTGTAACTTTCGACAAGTAGAACAATGAATGGAACAGGTAGACGGTTGAAATCTTTGTATATATTGCTTCTATACAGTCTAAGAAACATATATGCAAAGCATCCAAACAGTACCATTCGCCAATTTTCTGTTCTTCATGTTTAAGTGAACTACGAGCCCCATTGTTAATCCTTTAAAGGAAATTATTTGTAAATTTCGACAAGTAGAACAATGATTGGAACACGTAGACGGTTGAAATCTTTGTATATATTGCTTCTATATAGTCTAAGAAACATATATGCAAAGGATCCAAACAGTACCTTTCGCCAATTTTTTGTTCTTCAAGTTTAAGTGAACAATGAGCCCCAATGGTTAATCCGTTATCGGAAATTATTTGTAACTTTCGACAAGAAGAACAATGAATGGAAAAGGTAGACGGTTGAAATCTTTGTATATATTGCTTCTATATAGTCTAAGAAACATATATGCAAAGCATCCAAATAGTACCATTCGCCAATTTTTTGTTCTTCAAGTTTAAGTGAACAATGAGCCCCAATGGTTAATCCTTTATCGGAAATTATTTGTAACTTTCGACAAGTAGAACAATGAATGGAACAGTTAGACGGTTGAAATATTTGTATATATTGCTTCTATATAGTCTACGAAACATATATGCAAAGCATCCAAACAGTACAACTCGCCAATTTTTTGTACTTCAAGTTTAAGTGAACTACGAGCCCCATTGTTAATCCTTTAACGGAAATTAATTGTAACTTTCGACAAGTAGAACAATGAATGGAACAGGTAGACGGTTGAAATCTTTGTATATATTGCTTCTATATAGTCTAAGAAACATATATGCAAAGCATCCAAACAGCACAATTCGCCAATTTATTGTTCTTCAAGTTTAAGTGAACAACGAGCCCCATTGTTAATCCTTTAAAGGAAATTATTTGTAACTTTCGACAAGTAGAACAATGAATGGAACAGGTAGACGGTTGAAATCTTTGTATATATTGCTTCTATACAGTCTAAGAAACATATATGCAAAGCATCCAAACAGTACCATTCGCCAATTTTCTGTTCTTCATGTTTAAGTGAACTACGAGCCCCATTGTTAATCCTTTAAAGGAAATTATTTGTAAATTTCGACAAGTAGAACAATGATTGGAACACGTAGACGGTTGAAATCTTTGTATATATTGCTTCCATATAGTCTAAGAAACATGTACGCAAATCATCCAAACAGTAAAATTCGCCAATTATTTGATCTTCAAGTTTAAGGGAACTACGAGCCCCATTGTTAATACTTTAACGGAAATTATTTGTAACTTGCGACAAGTAGAACAATGAATGGAACAGGTAGACGGTTGAAATCAATGTATATATTGCTTCTTTATAGTCTAAGAAACATATATGCAAAGCATCCAAACAGTACCATACGCCACTTCTTTGTTCTTCAAGTTTAAGTGAACAACGAGCCCCATTGTTAATCCTTTAAAGGAAATTATTTGTAAATTTCGACAAGTAGAACAATGATTGGAACACGTAGACGGTTGAAATCTTTGTATATATTGCTTCCATATAGTCTAAGAAACATGTACGCAAAGCATCCAAACAGTACAATTCGCCAATTTTTTGTTCTTCAAGTTTAAGTGAACTACGATCCCCATTGTTAATCCCTTAACGGAAATTATTTGTAAATTTCGACAAGTAGAACAGTGAATGGAACAGGTAGACGGTTGAAATCTTTGTATATATTGCTTCTATATAGTATAAGAAACATATATGCAAAGCATCCAAACAGTACAATTCGCCAATTTTTTGTTCTTCAAGTTTAAGTGAACAGTGAGCCCCAATGGTTAATCCGTTATCGGAAATTATTTGTAACTTTCGACCAGTAGAACAATGAATGGAACAGGTAGATGGTTGAAATCTTTGTATATATTGCTTCTATATAGTCTAAGAAACATATATGCAAAGCATCCAAACAGTACCATTCGCCAATTTTTTGTTCTTCAAGTTTAAGTGAACAATGAGCACCAATGGTTAATACTTTATCGGAAATTATTTGTAATTTTCGACAAGTAGAACAATGAATGGAACAGTTAGACGGTTGAAATATTTGTATATATTGCTTCTATATAGTCTACGAAACATATATGCAAAGCATCCAAACAGTACAATTCGCCAATTTGTTGTTCTTCAAGTTTTAGTGAACAATGAGCCCCATTGTTAATCCATTATCGGAAATTATTTGTAATTTTCGACAAGTAGAAAAGTGAATGGAACATGTAGACGATTGAAATCTTTGTATATATTGCTTCTATATAGTATAAGAAACATGTACGCAAAGCATCCAAACAGTACAATTCGCCAATTTTTTGTTCTTCAAGTTTAAGTGAACTACGATCCCCATTGTTAATCCCTTAACGGAAATTATTTGTAACTTTCGACAAGTAGAACAGTGAATGGAACAGGTAGACGGTTGAAATCTTTGTATATATTGCTTCTATATAGTATAAGAAACATATATGCAAAGCATCCAAACAGTACAATTCGCCAATTTTTTGTTCTTCAAGTTTAAGTGAACAGTGAGCCCCAATGGTTAATCCGTTATCGGAAATTATTTGTAACTTTCGACAAGTAGAACAATGAATGGAACAGGTAGATGGTTGAAATCTTTGTATATATTGCTTCTATATAGTCTAAGAAACATATATGCAAAGCATCCAAACAGTACCATTCGCCAATTTTTTGTTCTTCAAGTTTAAGTGAACAATGAGCACCAATGGTTAATACTTTATCGGAAATTATTTGTAATTTTCGACAAGTAGAACAATGAATGGAACAGTTAGACGGTTGAAATATTTGTATATATTGCTTCTATATAGTCTACGAAACATATATGCAAAGCATCCAAACAGTACAATTCGCCAATTTGTTGTTCTTCAAGTTTTAGTGAACAATGAGCCCCATTGTTAATCCATTATCGGAAATTATTTGTAATTTTCGACAAGTAGAAAAGTGAATGGAACATGTAGACGATTGAAATCTTTGTATATATTGCTTCTATATAGTATAAGAAACATGTACGCAAAGCATCCAAACAGTACAATTCGCCAATTTTTTGTTCTTCAAGTTTAAGTGAACTACGATCCCCATTGTTAATCCCTTAACGGAAATTATTTGTAACTTTCGACAAGTAGAACAGTGAATGGAACAGGTAGACGGTTGAAATCTTTGTATATATTGCTTCTATATAGTATAAGAAACATATATGCAAAGCATCCAAACAGTACAATTCGCCAATTTTTTGTTCTTCAAGTTTAAGTGAACAGTGAGCCCCAATGGTTAATCCGTTATCGGAAATTATTTGTAACTTTCGACAAGTAGAACAATGAATGGAACAGGTAGATGGTTGAAATCTTTGTATATATTGCTTCTATATAGTCTAAGAAACATATATGCAAAGCATCCAAACAGTACCATTCGCCAATTTTTTGTTCTTCAAGTTTAAGTGAACAATGAGCACCAATGGTTAATACTTTATCGGAAATTATTTGTAATTTTCGACAAGTAGAACAATGAATGGAACAGTTAGACGGTTGAAATATTTGTATATATTGCTTCTATATAGTCTACGAAACATATATGCAAAGCATCCAAACAGTACAATTCGCCAATTTGTTGTTCTTCAAGTTTTAGTGAACAATGAGCCCCATTGTTAATCCATTATCGGAAATTATTTGTAATTTTCGACAAGTAGAAAAGTGAATGGAACATGTAGACGATTGAAATCTTTGTATATATTGCTTCTATATAGTATAAGAAACATATATGCAAAGCATCCAAACAGTGCAATTCGCCAATTTTTTGTTCTTCAAGTTTAAGTGAACAATGAGCCCCAATGGTTAATCCGTTATCGGAAATTATTTGTAACTTTCGACAAGAAGAACAATGAATGGAAAAGGTAGACGGTTGAAATCTTTGTATATATTGCTTCTATATAGTCTAAGAAACATATATGCAAAGCATCCAAACAGTACCATTCGCCAATTTTTTGTTCTTCAAGTTTAAGTGAACAATGAGCCCCAATGGTTAATCCGTTATCGGAAATTATTTGTAACTTTCGACAAGAAGAACAATGAATGGAAAAGGTAGACGGTTGAAATCTTTGTATATATTGCTTCTATATAGTCTAAGAAACATATATGCAAAGCATCCAAACAGTACCATTCGCCAATTTTTTGTTCTTCAAGTTTAAGTGAACAATGAGCACCAATGGTTAATACTTTATCGGAAATTATTTGTAATTTTCGACAAGTAGAACAATGAATGGAACAGTTAGACGGTTGAAATATTTGTATATATTGCTTCTATATAGTCTACGAAACATATATGCAAAGCATCCAAACAGTACAATTCGCCAATTTGTTGTTCTTCAAGTTTTAGTGAACAATGAGCCCCATTGTTAATCCATTATCGGAAATTATTTGTAATTTTCGACAAGTAGAAAAGTGAATGGAACATGTAGACGATTGAAATCTTTGTATATATTGCTTCTATATAGTATAAGAAACATGTACGCAAAGCATCCAAACAGTACAATTCGCCAATTTTTTGTTCTTCAAGTTTAAGTGAACTACGATCCCCATTGTTAATCCCTTAACGGAAATTATTTGTAACTTTCGACAAGTAGAACAGTGAATGGAACAGGTAGACGGTTGAAATCTTTGTATATATTGCTTCTATATAGTATAAGAAACATATATGCAAAGCATCCAAACAGTACAATTCGCCAATTTTTTGTTCTTCAAGTTTAAGTGAACAGTGAGCCCCAATGGTTAATCCGTTATCGGAAATTATTTGTAACTTTCGACAAGTAGAACAATGAATGGAACAGGTAGATGGTTGAAATCTTTGTATATATTGCTTCTATATAGTCTAAGAAACATATATGCAAAGCATCCAAACAGTACCATTCGCCAATTTTTTGTTCTTCAAGTTTAAGTGAACAATGAGCACCAATGGTTAATACTTTATCGGAAATTATTTGTAATTTTCGACAAGTAGAACAATGAATGGAACAGTTAGACGGTTGAAATATTTGTATATATTGCTTCTATATAGTCTACGAAACATATATGCAAAGCATCCAAACAGTACAATTCGCCAATTTGTTGTTCTTCAAGTTTTAGTGAACAATGAGCCCCATTGTTAATCCATTATCGGAAATTATTTGTAATTTTCGACAAGTAGAAAAGTGAATGGAACATGTAGACGATTGAAATCTTTGTATATATTGCTTCTATATAGTATAAGAAACATATATGCAAAGCATCCAAACAGTGCAATTCGCCAATTTTTTGTTCTTCAAGTTTAAGTGAACAATGAGCCCCAATGGTTAATCCGTTATCGGAAATTATTTGTAACTTTCGACAAGAAGAACAATGAATGGAAAAGGTAGACGGTTGAAATCTTTGTATATATTGCTTCTATATAGTCTAAGAAACATATATGCAAAGCATCCAAACAGTACCATTCGCCAATTTTTTGTTCTTCAAGTTTAAGTGAACAATGAGCCCCAATGGTTAATCCGTTATCGGAAATTATTTGTAACTTTCGACAAGAAGAACAATGAATGGAAAAGGTAGACGGTTGAAATCTTTGTATATATTGCTTCTATATAGTCTAAGAAACATATATGCAAAGCATCCAAACAGTACCATTCGCCAATTTTTTGTTCTTCAAGTTTAAGTGAACAATGAGCCCCAATGGTTAATCCTTTATCGGAAATTATTTGTAACTTTCGACAAGTAGAACAATGAATGGAACAGTTAGACGGTTGAAATATTTGTATATGTTGCTTCTATATAGTCTACGAAACATATATGCAAAGCATCCAAACAGTACAATTCGCCAATTTTTTGTACTTCAAGTTTAAGTGAACTACGAGCCCCATTGTTAATCCTTTAACGGAAATTAATTGTAACTTTCGACAAGTAGAACAATGAATGGAACACGTAGACGGTTGAAATCTTTGTATATATTGCTTCCATATAGTCTAAGAAACATGTACGCAAAGCATCCAAACAGTACAATTCGCCAATTTTTTGTTCTTCAAGTTTAAGTGAACTACGATCCCCATTGTTAATCCCTTAACTTAAATTATTTGTAACTTTCGACAAGTAGAACAATGAATGGAACAGGTAGACGGTTGAAATCTTTGTATATATTGCTTCTATATAGTCTAAGAAACATATATGCAAAGCATCCAAACAGTACCATTCGCCAATTTTTTGTTCTTCAAGTTTAAGTGAACAATGAGCCCCAATGGTTAATCCTTTATCGGAAATTATTTGTAACTTTCGACAAGTAGAACAATGAATGGAACAGGTAGACGGTTGAAATCATTGTATATATTGCTTCTATATAGTCTAAGAAACATATATGCAAAGCATCCAATCAGTACAATTCGCCAATTTTATGTTCTTCAAATTTAAGTGAACAATGAGCCCCAATGGTTAATCCTTTATCGGAAATTATTTGTAATTTTCGACAAGTAGAACAATGAATGGAACAGTTAGACGGTTGAAATATTTGTATATATTGCTTCTATATAGTCTACGAAACATATATGCAAAGCATCCAAACAGTACAATTCGCCAATTTTTTGTACTTCAAGTTTAAGTGAACTACGAGCCCCATTGTTAATCCTTTAACGGAAATTAATTGTAACTTTCGACAAGTAGAACAATGAATGGAACAGGTAGACGGTTGAAATCTTTGTATATATTGCTTCTATATAGTCTAAGAAACATATATGCAAAGCATCCAAACAGCACAATTCGCCAATTTATTGTTCTTCAAGTTTAAGTGAACAACGAGCCCCATTGTTAATCCTTTAAAGGAAATTATTTGTAACTTTCGACAAGTAGAACAATGAATGGAACAGGTAGACGGTTGAAATCTTTGTATATATTGCTTCTATACAGTCTAAGAAACATATATGCAAAGCATCCAAACAGTACCATTCGCCAATTTTCAGTTCTTCATGTTTAAGTGAACTACGAGCCCCATTGTTAATCCTTTAAAGGAAATTATTTGTAAATTTCGGCAAGTAGAACAATGAATGGAATAGGTAGACGGTTGAAATCATTGTATATATTGCTTCTATATAGTCTAAGAAACATATATGCAAATCATCCAAACAGTAAAATTCGCCAATTTCTTGTTCTTCAAGTTTAAGTAAACTACGATCCCCATTGTTAATCCCTTAACGGAAATTATTTGTAACTTTCGACAAGTAGAACAATGAATGGAACAGGTAGACGGTTGAAATCTTTGTTTATATTGCTTCTATATAGTCTAAGAAACATATATGCAAATCATCCAAACAGTAAAATTCGCCAATTATTTGATCTTCAAGTTTAAGGGAACTACGAGCCCCATTGTTAATACTTTAACGGAAATTATTTGTAACTTGCGACAAGTAGAACAATGAATGGAACAGGTAGACGGTTGAAATCAATGTATATATTGCTTCTTTATAGTCTAAGAAACATATATGCAAAGCATCCAAACAGTACCATACGCCACTTTTTTGTTCTTCAAGTTTAAGTGAACAACGAGCCCCATTGTTAATCCTTTAAAGGAAATTATTTGTAAATTTCGACAAGTAGAACAATGATTGGAACACGTAGACGGTTGAAATCTTTGTATATATTGCTTCCATATAGTCTAAGAAACATGTACGCAAAGCATCCAAACAGTACAATTCGCCAATTTTTTGTTCTTCAAGTTTAAGTGAACTACGATCCCCATTGTTAATCCCTTAACGGAAATTATTTGTAACTTTCGACAAGTAGAACAGTGAATGGAACAGGTAGACGGTTGAAATCTTTGTATATATTGCTTCTATATAGTATAAGAAACATATATGCAAAGCATCCAAACAGTACAATTCGCCAATTTTTTGTTCTTCAAGTTTAAGTGAACAGTGAGCCCCAATGGTTAATCCGTTATCGGAAATTATTTATAAATTTCGACAAGTAGAACAATGAATGGAACAGGTAGATGGTTGAAATCTTTGTATATATTGCTTCTATATAGTCTAAGAAACATATATGCAAAGCATCCAAACAGTACCATTCGCCAATTTTTTGTTCTTCAAGTTTAAGCGAACAATGAGCACCAATGGTTAATACTTTATCGGAAATTATTTGTAATTTTCGACAAGTAGAACAATGAATGGAACAATTAGACGGTTGAAATATTTGTATATATTGCTTCTATATAGTCTACGAAACATATATGCAAAGCATCCAAACAGTACAATTCGCCAATTTGTTGTTCTTCAAGTTTTAGTGCACAATGAGCCCCATTGTTAATCCATTATCGGAAATTATTTGTAATTTTCGACAAGTAGAACAGTGAATGGAACAGGTAGACGGTTGAAATCTTTGTATATATTGCTTCTATACAGTCTAAGAAACATATATGCAAAGCATCCAAACAGTACCATTCGCCAATTTTCTGTTCTTCATGTTTAAGTGAACTACGAGCCCCATTGTTAATCCTTTAAAGGAAATTATTTGTAAATTTCGGCAAGTAGAACAATGAATGGAATAGGTAGACGGTTGAAATCATTGTATATATTGCTTCTATATAGTCTAAGAAACATATATGCAAATCATCCAAACAGTACAATTCGCCAATTTCTTGTTCTTCAAGTTTAAGTAAACTACGATCCCCATTGTTAATCCCTTAACGGAAATTATTTGTAACTTTCGACAAGTAGAACAATGAATGGAACAGGTAGACGGTTGAAATCTTTGTATATATTGCTTCTATATAGTCTAAGAAACATATATGCAAATCATCCAAACAGTAAAATTCGCCAATTATTTGATCTTCAAGTTTAAGGGAACTACGAGCCCCATTGTTAATACTTTAACGGAAATTATTTGTAACTTGCGACAAGTAGAACAATGAATGGAACAGGTAGACGGTTGAAATCAATGTATATATTGCTTCTTTATAGTCTAAGAAACATATATGCAAAGCATCCAAACAGTACCATACGCCACTTTTTTGTTCTTCAAGTTTAAGTGAACAACGAGCCCCATTGTTAATCCTTTAAAGGAAATTATTTGTAAATTTCGACAAGTAGAACAATGATTGGAACACGTAGACGGTTGAAATCTTTGTATATATTGCTTCCATATAGTCTAAGAAACATGTACGCAAAGCATCCAAACAGTACAATTCGCCAATTTTTTGTTCTTCAAGTTTAAGTGAACTACGATCCCCATTGTTAATCCCTTAACGGAAATTATTTGTAACTTTCGACAAGTAGAACAGTGAATGGAACAGGTAGACGGTTGAAATCTTTGTATATATTGCTTCTATACAGTATAAGAAACATATATGCAAAGCATCCAAACAGTACAATTCGCCAATTTTTTGTTCTTCAAGTTTAAGTGAACAGTGAGCCCCAATGGTTAATCCGTTATCGGAAATTATTTGTAACTTTCGACAAGTGGAACAATGAATGGAACAGGTAGATGGTTGAAATCTTTGTATATATTGCTTCTATATAGTCTAAGAAACATATATGCAAAGCTTCCAAACAGTACCATTCGCCAATTTTTTGTTCTTCAAGTTTAAGTGAACAATGAGCACCAATGGTTAATACTTTATCGGAAATTATTTGTAATTTTCGACAAGTAGAACAATGAATGGAACAGTTAGACGGTTGAAATATTTGTATATATTGCTTCTATATAGTCTACGAAACATATATGCAAAGCATCCAAACAGTACAATTCGCCAATTTGTTGTTCTTCAAGTTTTAGTGAACAATGAGCCCCATTGTTAATCCATTATCGGAAATTATTTGTAATTTTCGACAAGTAGAACAGTGAATGGAACAGGTAGACGATTGAAATCTTTGTATATATTGCTTCTATATAGTATAAGAAACATATATGCAAAGCATCCAAACAGTGCAATTCGCCAATTTTTTGTTCTTCAAGTTTAAGTGAACAATGAGCCCCAATGGTTAATCCGTTATCGGAAATTATTTGTAACTTTCGACAAGAAGAACAATGAATGGAAAAGGTAGACGGTTGAAATCAATGTATATATTGCTTCTTTATAGTCTAAGAAACATATATGCAAAGCATCCAAACAGTACCATACGCCACTTTTTTGTTCTTCAAGTTTAAGTGAACAACGAGCCCCATTGTTAATCCTTTAAAGGAAATTATTTGTAAATTTCGACAAGTAGAACAATGATTAGAACACGTAGACGGTTGAAATCTTTGTATATATTGCTTCCATATAGTCTAAGAAACATGTACGCAAAGCATCCAAACAGTACAATTCGCCAATTTTTTGTTCTTCAAGTTTAAGTGAACTACGATCCCCATTGTTAATCCCTTAACGGAAATTATTTGTAACTTTCGACAAGTAGAACAGTGAATGGAACAGGTAGACGGTTGAAATCTTTGTATATATTGCTTCTATATAGTATAAGAAACATATATGCAAAGCATCCAAACAGTACAATTCGCCAATTTTTTGTTCTTCAAGTTTAAGTGAACAGTGAGCCCCAATGGTTAATCCGTTATCGGAAATTATTTGTAACTTTCGACAAGTAGAACAATGAATGGAACAGGTAGATGGTTGAAATCTTTGTATATATTGCTTCTATATAGTCTAAGAAACATATATACAAAGCATCCAAACAGTACCATTCGCCAATTTTTTGTTCTTCAAGTTTAAGTGAACAATGAGCACCAATGGTTAATACTTTATCGGAAATTATTTGTAATTTTCGACAAGTAGAACAATGAATGGAACAGTTAGACGGTTGAAATATTTGTATATATTGCTTCTATATAGTCAACGAAACATATATGCAAAGCATCCAAACAGTACAATTCGCCAATTTGTTGTTCTTCAAGTTTTAGTGAACAATGAGCCCCATTGTTAATCCATTATCGGAAATTATTTGTAATTTTCGACAAGTAGAACAGTGAATGGAACAGGTAGACGATTGAAATCTTTGTATATATTGCTTCTATATAGTATAAGAAACATATATGCAAAGCATCCAAACAGTGCAATTCGCCAATTTTTTGTTCCTCAAGTTTAAGTGAACAATGAGCCCCAATGGACAATCCGTTATCGGAAATTATTTGTAACTTTCGACAAGAAGAACAATGAATGGAAAAGGTAGACGGTTGAAATCAATGTATATATTGCTTCTTTATAGTCTAAGAAACATATATGCAAAGCATCCAAACAGTACCATACGCCACTTTTTTGTTCTTCAAGTTTAAGTGAACAACGAGCCCCATTGTTAATCCTTTAAAGGAAATTATTTGTAAATTGCGACAAGTAGAACAATGAATGGAACAGGTAGACGGTTGAAATCAATGTATATATTGCTTCTTTATAGTCTAAGAAACATATATGCAAAGCATCCAAACAGTACCATACGCCACTTTTTTGTTCTTCAAGTTTAAGTGAACAACGAGCCCCATTGTTAATCCTTTAAAGGAAATTATTTGTAAATTGCGACAAGTAGAACAATGATTGGAACACGTAGACGGTTGAAATCATTGTATATATTGCTTCCATATAGTCTAAGAAACATGTACGCAAAGCATCCAAACAGTACAATTCGCCAATTTTTTGTTCTTCAAGTTTAAGTGGACTACGATCCCCATTGTTAATCCCTTAACGGAAATTATTTGTAACTTTCGACAAGTAGAACAGTGAATGGAACAGGTAGACGGTTGAAATCTTTGTATATATTGCTTCTATATAGTATAAGAAACATATATGCAAAACATCCAAACAGTACAATTCGCCAATTTTTTGTTCTTCAAGTTTAAGTGAACAGTGAGCCCCAATGGTTAATCCGTTATCGGAAATTATTTGTAACTTTCGACAAGTAGAACAATGAATGGAACAGGTAGATGGTTGAAATCTTTGTATATATTGCTTCTATATAGTCTAAGAAACATATATGCAAAGCATCCAAACAGTACCATTCGCCAATTTTTTGTTCTTCAAGTTTAAGTGAACAATGAGCACCAATGGTTAATACTTTATCGGAAATTATTTGTAATTTTCGACAAGTAGAACAATGAATGGAACAGTTAGACGGTTGAAATATTTGTATATATTGCTTCTATATAGTCTACGAAACATATATGCAAAGCATCCAAACAGTACAATTCGCCAATTTGTTGTTCTTCAAGTTTTAGTGAACAATGAGCCCCATTGTTAATCCATTATCGGAAATTATTTGTAATTTTCGACAAGTAGAACAGTGAATGGAACAGGTAGACGATTGAAATCTTTGTATGTATTGCTTCTATATAGTATAAGAAACATATATGCAAAGCATCCAAACAGTGCAATTCGCCAATTTTTTGTTCTTCAAGTTTAAGTGAACAATGAGCCCCAATGGACAATCCGTTATCGGAAATTATTTGTAACTTTCGACAAGAAGAACAATGAATGGAAAAGGTAGACGGTTGAAATCAATGTATATATTGCTTCTTTATAGTCTAAGAAACATATATGCAAAGCATCCAAACAGTACCATACGCCACTTTTTTGTTCTTCAAGTTTAAGTGAACAACGAGCCCCATTGTTAATCCTTTAAAGGAAATTATTTGTAAATTTCGACAAGTAGAACAATGATTGGAACACGTAGACGGTTGAAATCTTTGTATATATTGCTTCCATATAGTCTAAGAAACATGTACGCAAAGCATCCAAACAGTACAATTCGCCAATTTTTTGTTCTTCAAGTTTAAGTGAACTACGATCCCCATTGTTAATCCCTTAACGGAAATTATTTGTAACTTTCGACAAGTAGAACAGTGAATGGAACAGGTAGACGATTGAAATCTTTGTATATATTGCTTCTATATAGTATAAGAAACATATATGCAAAGCATCCAAACAGTGCAATTCGCCAATTTTTTGTTCTTCAAGTTTAAGTGAACAATGAGCCCCAATGGTTAATCCGTTATCGGAAATTATTTGTAACTTTCGACAAGAAGAACAATGAATGGAAAAGGTAGACGGTTGAAATCAATGTATATATTGCTTCTTTATAGTCTAAGAAACATATATGCAAAGCATCCAAACAGTACCATACGCCACTTTTTTGTTCTTCAAGTTTAAGTGAACAACGAGCCCCATTGTTAATCCTTTAAAGGAAATTATTTGTAAATTTCGACAAGTAGAACAATGATTAGAACACGTAGACGGTTGAAATCTTTGTATATATTGCTTCCATATAGTCTAAGAAACATGTACGCAAAGCATCCAAACAGTACAATTCGCCAATTTTTTGTTCTTCAAGTTTAAGTGAACTACGATCCCCATTGTTAATCCCTTAACGGAAATTATTTGTAACTTTCGACAAGTAGAACAGTGAATGGAACAGGTAGACGGTTGAAATCTTTGTATATATTGCTTCTATATAGTATAAGAAACATATATGCAAAGCATCCAAACAGTACAATTCGCCAATTTTTTGTTCTTCAAGTTTAAGTGAACAGTGAGCCCCAATGGTTAATCCGTTATCGGAAATTATTTGTAACTTTCGACAAGTAGAACAATGAATGGAACAGGTAGATGGTTGAAATCTTTGTATATATTGCTTCTATATAGTCTAAGAAACATATATACAAAGCATCCAAACAGTACCATTCGCCAATTTTTTGTTCTTCAAGTTTAAGTGAACAATGAGCACCAATGGTTAATACTTTATCGGAAATTATTTGTAATTTTCGACAAGTAGAACAATGAATGGAACAGTTAGACGGTTGAAATATTTGTATATATTGCTTCTATATAGTCTACGAAACATATATGCAAAGCATCCAAACAGTACAATTCGCCAATTTGTTGTTCTTCAAGTTTTAGTGAACAATGAGCCCCATTGTTAATCCATTATCGGAAATTATTTGTAATTTTCGACAAGTAGAACAGTGAATGGAACAGGTAGACGATTGAAATCTTTGTATATATTGCTTCTATATAGTATAAGAAACATATATGCAAAGCATCCAAACAGTGCAATTCGCCAATTTTTTGTTCTTCAAGTTTAAGTGAACAATGAGCCCCAATGGACAATCCGTTATCGGAAATTATTTGTAACTTTCGACAAGAAGAACAATGAATGGAAAAGGTAGACGGTTGAAATCAATGTATATATTGCTTCTTTATAGTCTAAGAAACATATATGCAAAGCATCCAAACAGTACCATACGCCACTTTTTTGTTCTTCAAGTTTAAGTGAACAACGAGCCCCATTGTTAATCCTTTAAAGGAAATTATTTGTAAATTGCGACAAGTAGAACAATGAATGGAACAGGTAGACGGTTGAAATCAATGTATATATTGCTTCTTTATAGTCTAAGAAACATATATGCAAAGCATCCAAACAGTACCATACGCCACTTTTTTGTTCTTCAAGTTTAAGTGAACAACGAGCCCCATTGTTAATCCTTTAAAGGAAATTATTTGTAAATTGCGACAAGTAGAACAATGATTGGAACACGTAGACGGTTGAAATCATTGTATATATTGCTTCCATATAGTCTAAGAAACATGTACGCAAAGCATCCAAACAGTACAATTCGCCAATTTTTTGTTCTTCAAGTTTAAGTGGACTACGATCCCCATTGTTAATCCCTTAACGGAAATTATTTGTAACTTTCGACAAGTAGAACAGTGAATGGAACAGGTAGACGGTTGAAATCTTTGTATATATTGCTTCTATATAGTATAAGAAACATATATGCAAAACATCCAAACAGTACAATTCGCCAATTTTTTGTTCTTCAAGTTTAAGTGAACAGTGAGCCCCAATGGTTAATCCGTTATCGGAAATTATTTGTAACTTTCGACAAGTAGAACAATGAATGGAACAGGTAGATGGTTGAAATCTTTGTATATATTGCTTCTATATAGTCTAAGAAACATATATGCAAAGCATCCAAACAGTACCATTCGCCAATTTTTTGTTCTTCAAGTTTAAGTGAACAATGAGCACCAATGGTTAATACTTTATCGGAAATTATTTGTAATTTTCGACAAGTAGAACAATGAATGGAACAGTTAGACGGTTGAAATATTTGTATATATTGCTTCTATATAGTCTACGAAACATATATGCAAAGCATCCAAACAGTACAATTCGCCAATTTGTTGTTCTTCAAGTTTTAGTGAACAATGAGCCCCATTGTTAATCCATTATCGGAAATTATTTGTAATTTTCGACAAGTAGAACAGTGAATGGAACAGGTAGACGATTGAAATCTTTGTATGTATTGCTTCTATATAGTATAAGAAACATATATGCAAAGCATCCAAACAGTGCAATACGCCAATTTTTTGTTCTTCAAGTTTAAGTGAACAATGAGCCCCAATGGACAATCCGTTATCGGAAATTATTTGTAACTTTCGACAAGAAGAACAATGAATGGAAAAGGTAGACGGTTGAAATCAATGTATATATTGCTTCTTTATAGTCTAAGAAACATATATGCAAAGCATCCAAACAGTACCATACGCCACTTTTTTGTTCTTCAAGTTTAAGTGAACAACGAGCCCCATTGTTAATCCTTTAAAGGAAATTATTTGTAAATTTCGACAAGTAGAACAATGATTGGAACACGTAGACGGTTGAAATCTTTGTATATATTGCTTCCATATAGTCTAAGAAACATGTACGCAAAGCATCCAAACAGTACAATTCGCCAATTTTTTGTTCTTCAAGTTTAAGTGAACTACGATCCCCATTGTTAATCCCTTAACGGAAATTATTTGTAACTTTCGACAAGTAGTACAGTGAATGGAACAGGTAGACGGTTGAAATCTTTGTATATATTGCTTCTATATAGTATAAGAAACATATATGCAAAACATCCAAACAGTACAATTCGCCAATTTTTTGTTCTTCAAGTTTAAGTGAACAGTGAGCCCCAATGGTTAATCCGTTATCGGAAATTATTTGTAACTTTCGACAAGTAGAACAATGAATGGAACAGGTAGATGGTTGAAATCTTTGTATATATTGCTTCTATATAGTCTAAGAAACATATATGCAAAGCATCCAAACAGTACCATTCGCCAATTTTTTGTTCTTCAAGTTTAAGTGAACAATGAGCACCAATGGTTAATACTTTATCGGAAATTATTTGTAATTTTCGACAAGTAGAACAATGAATGGAACAGTTAGACGGTTGAAATATTTGTATATATTGCTTCTATATAGTCTACGAAACATATATGCAAAGCATCCAAACAGTACAATTCGCCAATTTGTTGTTCTTCAAGTTTTAGTGAACAATGAGCCCCATTGTTAATCCATTATCGGAAATTATTTATAATTTTCGACAAGTAGAACAGTGAATGGAACAGGTAGACGATTGAAATCTTTGTATGTATTGCTTCTATATAGTATAAGAAACATATATGCAAAGCATCCAAACAGTGCAATTCGCCAATTTTTTGTTCTTCAAGTTTAAGTGAACAATGAGCCCCAATGGACAATCCGTTATCGGAAATTATTTGTAACTTTCGACAAGAAGAACAATGAATGGAAAAGGTAGACGGTTGAAATCAATGTATATATTGCTTCTTTATAGTCTAAGAAAAATATATGCAAAGCATCCAAACAGTACCATACGCCACTTTTTTGTTCTTCAAGTTTAAGTGAACAACGAGCCCCATTGTTAATCCTTTAAAGGAAATTATTTGTAAATTTCGACAAGTAGAACAATGATTGGAACACGTAGACGGTTGAAATCTTTGTATATATTGCTTCCATATAGTCTAAGAAACATGTACGCAAAGCATCCAAACAGTACAATTCGCCAATTTTTTGTTCTTCAAGTTTAAGTGAACTACGATCCCCATTGTTAATCCCTTAACGGAAATTATTTGTAACTTTCGACAAGTAGAACAGTGAATGGAACAGGTAGACGGTTGAAATCTTTGTATATATTGCTTCTATATAGTATAAGAAACATATATGCAAAGCATCCAAACAGTACAATTCGCCAATTTTTTGTTCTTCAAGTTTAAGTGAACAGTGAGCCCCAATGGTTAATCCGTTATCGGAAATTATTTGTAACTTTCGACAAGTAGAACAATGAATGGAACAGGTAGATGGTTGAAATCTTTGTATATATTGCTTCTATATAGTCTAAGAAACATATATGCAAAGCATCCAAACAGTACCATTCGCCAATTTTTTGTTCTTCAAGTTTAAGTGAACAATGAGCACCAATGGTTAATACTTTATCGGAAATTATTTGTAATTTTCGACAAGTAGAACAATGAATGGAACAGTTAGACGGTTGAAATATTTGTATATATTGCTTCTATATAGTCTACGAAACATATATGCAAAGCATCCAAACAGTACAATTCGCCAATTTGTTGTTCTTCAAGTTTTAGTGAACAATGAGCCCCATTGTTAATCCATTATCGGAAATTATTTGTAATTTTCGACAAGTAGAACAGTGAATGGAACAGGTAGACGATTGAAATCTTTGTATATATTGCTTCTATATAGTATAAGAAACATATATGCAAAGCATCCAAACAGTGCAATTCGCCAATTTTTTGTTCTTCAAGTTTAAGTGAACAATGAGCCCCAATGGTTAATCCTTTATCGGAAATTGTTTGTAAGTTTCGACAAGTAGAACAATGAATGGAACAGTTAGACGGTTGAAATATTTGTATATATTGCTTCTATATAGTATAAGAAACATATACGCAAAGCATCCAAACAGTACAATTCGCCAATTATTTGATCTTCAAGTTTAAGTGAACTACGAGCCCCATTGTTAATACTTTAACGGAAGTTATTTGTATCTTGCGACAAGTAGAACAATGAATGGAACAGGTAGACGGTTGAAATCAATGTATATATTGCTTCTTTATAGTCTAAGAAATATATATGCAAAGCATCCAAACAGTACCATACGCCACTTTTTTGTTCTTCAAGTTTAAGTGAACTACGATCCCCATTGTTAATCCCTTAACGGAAATTATTTGTAACTTTCGACAAGTAGAACAGTGAATGGAACAGGTAGACGGTTGAAATCTTTGTATATATTGCTTCTATATAGTCTAAGAAACATATATGCAAAGCATCCAAACAGTACCATTCGCCAATTTTTTGTTCATCAAGTTTAAGTGAACAATGAGCCCCAATGGTTAATCCTTTATGGGTAATTGTTTGTAAATTTCGGCAAGTAGAACAATGAATGGAACAGGTAGACGGTTGAAATCCTTGTATATATTGCTTCCATATAGTCTAAGAAACATGTACGCAAAGCATCCAAACAGTACCATTCGCCAATTTTTTGTCCTTCAAGTTTAAGTGAACAATGAGCCCCATTGTTAATCCTTTATTGGAAATTATTTGTAACTTTCGACAAGTAGAACAATGAATCGAACAGGTAGACGGTTGAAATCTTTGTATATATTGCTTCTATATAGTCTAAGAAACATATATGCAAAGCATCCAAACAGTACCATTCGCCAATTTTTTGTTCATCAAGTTTAAGTGAACAATGAGCCCCATTGTTAATCCTTTATCGGAAATTGTTTGTAACTTTCGACAAGTAGAACATTGAATGGAACAGGTAGACGGTTGAAATCTTTGTATCTATTGCTTCCATATAGTCCAAGAAACATGTACGCAAAGCATCCAAACAGTACCATTCGCCAATTTTTTGTCCTTCAAGTTTAAGTGAACAATGAGCCCCATTGTTAATCCTTTATCGGAAATTATTTCTAACTTTCGACAAGTAGAACAAGGAATCGAACAGGTAGACGGTAGAAATCTTTGTATATATTGCTTCTATATAGTCTAAGAAACATATATGCAAAGCATCCAAACAGTACCATTCGCCAATTTTTTGTTCATCAAGTTTAAGTGAACAATGAGCCCCATTGTTAATCCTTTATCGGAAATTGTTTGTAACTTTCGACAAGTAGAACAATGAATGGAACAGGTAGACTGTTGAAATCATTGTATATATTGCTTCTATATAGTCTAAGAAACATATATGCAAAGCATCCAAACAGTACAATTCGCCAATTTTTTGTTCTTCAAGTTTAAGTAAACTACGATCCCCATTGTTAATCCCTTAACGGAAATTATTTGTAACTTTCGACTAGTAGAACAGTGAATGGAACAGGTAGACGGTTGAAATCTTTGTATATATTGCTTCTATATAGTATCTGAAACATATATGCAAAGCATCCAAACAGTACAATTCGCCAATTTTTTGTTCTTCAAGTTTAAGTGAACAATGAGCCCCAATGGTTAATCCTTTATCGGAAATTATTTGTAACTTTCGACAAGTAGAACAATGAATGGAACAGATAGACGGTTGAAATATTTGTATATATTGCTTCTATATAGTCTACGAAACATATATGCAAAGCATCCAAACAGTACAATTCGCCAATTTGTTGTTCTTCAAGTTTTAGTGAACAATGAGCCCCATTGTTAATCCATTATCGGAAATTATTTGTAATTTTCGACAAGTAGAACAGTGAATGGAACAGGTAGACGATTGAAATCTTTGTATATATTGCTTCTATATAGTATAAGAAACATATATGCAAAGCATCCAAACAGTGCAATTCGCCAATTTTTTGTTCTTCAAGTTTAAGTGAACAATGAGCCCCAATGGTTAATCCGTTATCGGAAATTATTTGTAACTTTCGACAAGAAGAACAATGAATGGAAAAGGTAGACGGTTGAAATCTTTGTATATATTGCTTCTATATAGTCTAAGAAACATATATGCAAAGCATCCAAACAGTACCATTCGCCAATTTTTTGTTCTTCAAGTTTAAGTGAACAATGAGCCCCAATGGTTAATCCTTTATCGGAAATTGTTTGTAAGTTTCGACAAGTAGAACAATGAATGGAACAGTTAGACGGTTGAAATATTTGTATATGTTGCTTCTATATAGTCTACGAAACATATATGCAAAGCATCCAAACAGTACAATTCGCCAATTTTTTGTTCATCAAGTTTAAGTGAACAATGAGCCCCATTGTTAATCCTTTATCGGAAATTGTTTGTAACTTTCGACAAGTAGAACAATGAATGGAACAGGTAGACTGTTGAAATCATTGTATATATTGCTTCTATATAGTCTAAGAAACATATATGCAAAGCATCCAAACAGTACAATTCGCCAATTTTTTGTTCTTCAAGTTTAAGTGAACAATGAGCCCCAATGGTTAATCCGTTATCGGAAATTATTTGTAGCTTTCGACAAGTAGAACAATGAATGGTACAGGTAGACGGTTGAAATCCTTGTATATATTGCTTCCATATAGTCTAAGAAACATGTACGCAAAGCATCCAAACAGTACAATTCGCCAATTATTTGATCTTCAAGTTAAGTGAACTACGAGCCCCATTGTTAATCCTTTAACGGAAATTAATTGTAACTTTCTACAAGTAGAACAATGATTGGAACACGTAGACGGTTGAAATCTTTGTATATATTGCTTCTATATAGTCTTACAAACATATATGCAAAGCATCCAAACAGTACCATTCGCCAATTTTTTGTTCTTCAAGTTTAAGTGAACAATGAGCCCCATTGTTAATCCTTTATCGGAAATTATTTGTAACTTTCGACAAGTAGAACAATGAATGGAACAGGTAGACGGTTGAAATCATTGTATATATTGCTTCCATGTAGTTTAAGAAACATGTACGCAAAGCATCCAAACAGTACCATTCGCCAATTTTTTGTCCTTCAAGTTTAAGTAAACTACGATCCCCATTGTTAGTCCCTTAACGGAAATTATTTGTAACTTTCTACAAGTAGAACAATGAATAGTACAGGTAGACGGGTGAAATCTTTCTATATATTGCTTCTAAATAGTCTAAGAAACATCTATGCAAAGCATCCAAACAGTACAATTCGCCAATTTTTTGTTCTTCAAGTTTATGTGAACTACGAGCCCCATTGTTAATCCTTTAACGGAAATTAATTGTAACTTTCTACAAGTAGAACAATGAATGGAACTGGTAGACGGTTGAAATCTTTGTATATATTGCTTCTATATAATCTAAGAAACATATATGCAAAGCATCTAAACAGTAACAATCGCCAATTTTTTGTCCTTCAAGTTTAAGTGAACAATGAGCCCCATTGTTAATCCTTTATCGGAAATTATTTCTAACTTTCGACAAGTAGAACAAGGAATCGAACAGGTAGACGGTAGAAATCTTTGTATATATTGCTTCTATATAGTCTAAGAAACATATATGCAAAGCATCCAAACAGTACAATTCGCCTATTTCTTGTTCTTCAAGTTTAAGTAAACTACGATCCCCATTGTTAATCCCTTAACGGAAATTATTTGTAACTTTCGACAAGTAGAACAATGAATGGAACAGGTAGACGGTTGAAATCTTTGTATATATTGCTTCCATGTAGTCTAAGAAACATGTACGCAAAGCATCCAAACAATACCATTCGCCAATTTTTTGTTCTTCAAGTTTAAGTGAACAATGAGCCCCAATGGTTAATCCTTTATCGGAAATTATTTGTAACTTTCGACAAGTAGAACAATGAATGGAACAGGTAGACGGTTGAAATCTTTGTATATATTGCTTCTATATAATCTAAGAAACATATATGCAAAGCATCCAAACAGTACCATTCGCCAATTTTTTGTCCTTCAAGTTTAAGTGAACGACGAGCCCCATTGTTAATCCTTTAAAGGAAATTATTTGTAAATTTCGACAAGTAGAACAATGATTGGAACACGTAGACGGTTGAAATCTTTGTATATATTGCTTCCATGTAGTCTAAGAAACATGTACGCAAAGCATCCAAACAATACCATTCGCCAATTTTTTGTTCTTCAAGTTTAAGTGAACAATGAGCCCCAATGGTTAATCCTTTATCGGAAATTATTTGTAACTTTCGACAAGTAGAACAATGAATGGAACAGGTAGACGGTTGAAATCTTTGTATATATTGCTTCTATTTAATCTAAGAAACATATATGCAAAGCATCCAAACAGTACCATTCGCCAATTTTTTGTTCTTCAAGTTTAAGTGAAATACGATCCCCATTGTTAATCCCTTAACGGAAATTATTTGTAACTTTCGACAAGTAGAACAGTGAATGGAACAGGTAGACGGTTGAAATCTTTGTATATATTGCTTCTATATAGTATAAGAAACATATATGCAAAGCATCCAAACAGTACAATTCGCCAATTTTTTGTTCTTCAAGTTTAATTGAACAGTGAGCCCCAATGGTTAATCCGTTATCGGAAATTATTTGTAACTTTCGACAAGTAGAACAATGAATGGAACAGGTAGATGGTTGAAATCTTTGTATATATTGCTTCTATATAGTCTAAGAAACATATATGCAAAGCATCCAAACAGTACCATTCGCCAATTTTTTGTTCTTCAAGTTTAAGTGAACAGTGAGCCCCAATGGTTAATCCGTTATCGGAAATTATTTGTAACTTTCGACAAGTAGAACAATGAATGGAACAGGTAGATGGTTGAAATCTTTGTATATATTGCTTCTATATAGTCTAAGAAACATATATGCAAAGCATCCAAACAGTACCATTCGCCAATTTTTTGTTCTTCAAGTTTAAGTGAACAATGAGCACCAATGGTTAATACTTTATCGGAAATTATTTGTAATTTTCGACAAGTAGAACAATGAATGGAACAGATAGACGGTTGAAATATTTGTATATATTGCTTCTATATAGTCTACGAAACATATATGCAAAGCATCCAAACAGTACAATTCGCCAATTTGTTGTTCTTCAAGTTTTAGTGAACAATGAGCCCCATTGTTAATCCATTATCGGAAATTATTTGTAATTTTCGACAAGTAGAACAGTGAATGGAACAGGTAGACGATTGAAATCTTTGTATATATTGCTTCTATATAGTATAAGAAACATATATGCAAAGCATCCAAACAGTGCAATTCGCCAATTTTTTGTTCTTCAAGTTTAAGTGAACAATGAGCCCCAATGGTTAATCCGTTATCGGAAATTATTTGTAACTTTCGACAAGAAGAACAATGAATGGAAAAGGTAGACGGTTGAAATCTTTGTATATATTGCTTCTATATAGTCTAAGAAACATATATGCAAAGCATCCAAACAGTACCATTCGCCAATTTTTTGTCCTTCAAGTTTAAGTGAACAATGAGCCCCATTGTTAATCCTTTATCGGAAATTATTTCTAACTTTCGACAAGTAGAACAAGGAATCGAACAGGTAGACGGTAGAAATCTTTGTATATATTGCTTCTATATAGTCTAAGAAACATATATGCAAAGCATCCAAACAGTACCATTCGCCAATTTTTTGTTCATCAAGTTTAAGTGAACAATGAGCCCCATTGTTAATCCTTTATCGGAAATTGTTTGTAACTTTCGACAAGTAGAACAATGAATGGAACAGGTAGACTGTTGAAATCATTGTATATATTGCTTCTATATAGTCTAAGAAACATATATGCAAAGCATCCAAACAGTACAATTCGCCAATTTTTTGTTCTTCAAGTTTAAGTAAACTACGATCCCCATTGTTAATCCCTTAACGGAAATTATTTGTAACTTTCGACAAGTAGAACAGTGAATGGAACAGGTAGACGGTTGAAATCTTTGTATATATTGCTTCTATATAGTATCTGAAACATATATGCAAAGCATCCAAACAGTACAATTCGCCAATTTTTTGTTCTTCAAGTTTAAGTGAACAATGAGCCCCAATGGTTAATCCTTTATCGGAAATTATTTGTAACTTTCGACAAGTAGAACAATGAATGGAACAGATAGACGGTTGAAATATTTGTATATATTGCTTCTATATAGTCTACGAAACATATATGCAAAGCATCCAAACAGTACAATTCGCCAATTTGTTGTTCTTCAAGTTTTAGTGAACAATGAGCCCCATTGTTAATCCATTATCGGAAATTATTTGTAATTTTCGACAAGTAGAACAGTGAATGGAACAGGTAGACGATTGAAATCTTTGTATATATTGCTTCTATATAGTATAAGAAACATATATGCAAAGCATCCAAACAGTGCAATTCGCCAATTTTTTGTTCTTCAAGTTTAAGTGAACAATGAGCCCCAATGGTTAATCCGTTATCGGAAATTATTTGTAACTTTCGACAAGAAGAACAATGAATGGAAAAGGTAGACGGTTGAAATCTTTGTATATATTGCTTCTATATAGTCTAAGAAACATATATGCAAAGCATCCAAACAGTACCATTCGCCAATTTTTTGTTCTTCAAGTTTAAGTGAACAATGAGCCCCAATGGTTAATCCTTTATCGGAAATTGTTTGTAAGTTTCGACAAGTAGAACAATGAATGGAACAGTTAGACGGTTGAAATATTTGTATATGTTGCTTCTATATAGTCTACGAAACATATATGCAAAGCATCCAAACAGTACAATTCGCCAATTTTTTGTTCATCAAGTTTAAGTGAACAATGAGCCCCATTGTTAATCCTTTATCGGAAATTGTTTGTAACTTTCGACAAGTAGAACAATGAATGGAACAGGTAGACTGTTGAAATCATTGTATATATTGCTTCTATATAGTCTAAGAAACATATATGCAAAGCATCCAAACAGTACAATTCGCCAATTTTTTGTTCTTCATGTTTAAGTGAACAATGAGCCCCAATGGTTAATCCGTTATCGGAAATTATTTGTAGCTTTCGACAAGTAGAACAATGAATGGTACAGGTAGACGGTTGAAATCCTTGTATATATTGCTTCCATATAGTCTAAGAAACATGTACGCAAAGCATCCAAACAGTACAATTCGCCAATTATTTGATCTTCAAGTTAAGTGAACTACGAGCCCCATTGTTAATCCTTTAACGGAAATTAATTGTAACTTTCTACAAGTAGAACAATGATTGGAACACGTAGACGGTTGAAATCTTTGTATATATTGCTTCTATATAGTCTTACAAACATATATGCAAAGCATCCAAACAGTACCATTCGCCAATTTTTTGTTCTTCAAGTTTAAGTGAACAATGAGCCCCATTGTTAATCCTTTATCGGAAATTATTTGTAACTTTCGACAAGTAGAACAATGAATGGAACAGGTAGACGGTTGAAATCATTGTATATATTGCTTCCATGTAGTTTAAGAAACATGTACGCAAAGCATCCAAACAGTACCATTCGCCAATTTTTTGTCCTTCAAGTTTAAGTAAACTACGATCCCCATTGTTAGTCCCTTAACGGAAATTATTTGTAACTTTCTACAAGTAGAACAATGAATAGTACAGGTAGACGGGTGAAATCTTTCTATATATTGCTTCTAAATAGTCTAAGAAACATCTATGCAAAGCATCCAAACAGTACAATTCGCCAATTTTTTGTTCTTCAAGTTTATGTGAACTACGAGCCCCATTGTTAATCCTTTAACGGAAATTAATTGTAACTTTCTACAAGTAGAACAATGAATGGAACTGGTAGACGGTTGAAATCTTTGTATATATTGCTTCTATATAATCTAAGAAACATATATGCAAAGCATCTAAACAGTAACAATCGCCAATTTTTTGTCCTTCAAGTTTAAGTGAACAATGAGCCCCATTGTTAATCCTTTATCGGAAATTATTTCTAACTTTCGACAAGTAGAACAAGGAATCGAACAGGTAGACGGTAGAAATCTTTGTATATATTGCTTCTATATAGTCTAAGAAACATATATGCAAAGCATCCAAACAGTACAATTCGCCTATTTCTTGTTCTTCAAGTTTAAGTAAACTACGATCCCCATTGTTAATCCCTTAACGGAAATTATTTGTAACTTTCGACAAGTAGAACAATGAATGGAACAGGTAGACGGTTGAAATCTTTGTATATATTGCTTCCATGTAGTCTAAGAAACATGTACGCAAAGCATCCAAACAATACCATTCGCCAATTTTTTGTTCTTCAAGTTTAAGTGAACAATGAGCCCCAATGGTTAATCCTTTATCGGAAATTATTTGTAACTTTCGACAAGTAGAACAATGAATGGAACAGGTAGACGGTTGAAATCTTTGTATATATTGCTTCTATATAATCTAAGAAACATATATGCAAAGCATCCAAACAGTACCATTCGCCAATTTTTTGTCCTTCAAGTTTAAGTGAACGACGAGCCCCATTGTTAATCCTTTAAAGGAAATTATTTGTAAATTTCGACAAGTAGAACAATGATTGGAACACGTAGACGGTTGAAATCTTTGTATATATTGCTTCCATGTAGTCTAAGAAACATGTACGCAAAGCATCCAAACAATACCATTCGCCAATTTTTTGTTCTTCAAGTTTAAGTGAACAATGAGCCCCAATGGTTAATCCTTTATCGGAAATTATTTGTAACTTTCGACAAGTAGAACAATGAATGGAACAGGTAGACGGTTGAAATCTTTGTATATATTGCTTCTATATAATCTAAGAAACATATATGCAAAGCATCCAAACAGTACCATTCGCCAATTTTTTGTTCTTCAAGTTTAAGTGAAATACGATCCCCATTGTTAATCCCTTAACGGAAATTATTTGTAACTTTCGACAAGTAGAACAGTGAATGGAACAGGTAGACGGTTGAAATCTTTGTATATATTGCTTCTATATAGTATAAGAAACATATATGCAAAGCATCCAAACAGTACAATTCGCCAATTTTTTGTTCTTCAAGTTTAATTGAACAGTGAGCCCCAATGGTTAATCCGTTATCGGAAATTATTTGTAACTTTCGACAAGTAGAACAATGAATGGAACAGGTAGATGGTTGAAATCTTTGTATATATTGCTTCTATATAGTCTAAGAAACATATATGCAAAGCATCCAAACAGTACCATTCGCCAATTTTTTGTTCTTCAAGTTTAAGTGAACAGTGAGCCCCAATGGTTAATCCGTTATCGGAAATTATTTGTAACTTTCGACAAGTAGAACAATGAATGGAACAGGTAGATGGTTGAAATCTTTGTATATATTGCTTCTATATAGTCTAAGAAACATATATGCAAAGCATCCAAACAGTACCATTCGCCAATTTTTTGTTCTTCAAGTTTAAGTGAACAATGAGCACCAATGGTTAATACTTTATCGGAAATTATTTGTAATTTTCGACAAGTAGAACAATGAATGGAACAGATAGACGGTTGAAATATTTGTATATATTGCTTCTATATAGTCTACGAAACATATATGCAAAGCATCCAAACAGTACAATTCGCCAATTTGTTGTTCTTCAAGTTTTAGTGAACAATGAGCCCCATTGTTAATCCATTATCGGAAATTATTTGTAATTTTCGACAAGTAGAACAGTGAATGGAACAGGTAGACGATTGAAATCTTTGTATATATTGCTTCTATATAGTATAAGAAACATATATGCAAAGCATCCAAACAGTGCAATTCGCCAATTTTTTGTTCTTCAAGTTTAAGTGAACAATGAGCCCCAATGGTTAATCCGTTATCGGAAATTATTTGTAACTTTCGACAAGAAGAACAATGAATGGAAAAGGTAGACGGTTGAAATCTTTGTATATATTGCTTCTATATAGTCTAAGAAACATATATGCAAAGCATCCAAACAGTACCATTCGCCAATTTTTTGTCCTTCAAGTTTAAGTGAACAATGAGCCCCATTGTTAATCCTTTATCGGAAATTATTTCTAACTTTCGACAAGTAGAACAAGGAATCGAACAGGTAGACGGTAGAAATCTTTGTATATATTGCTTCTATATAGTCTAAGAAACATATATGCAAAGCATCCAAACAGTACCATTCGCCAATTTTTTGTTCATCAAGTTTAAGTGAACAATGAGCCCCATTGTTAATCCTTTATCGGAAATTGTTTGTAACTTTCGACAAGTAGAACAATGAATGGAACAGGTAGACTGTTGAAATCATTGTATATATTGCTTCTATATAGTCTAAGAAACATATATGCAAAGCATCCAAACAGTACAATTCGCCAATTTTTTGTTCTTCAAGTTTAAGTAAACTACGATCCCCATTGTTAATCCCTTAACGGAAATTATTTGTAACTTTCGACAAGTAGAACAGTGAATGGAACAGGTAGACGGTTGAAATCTTTGTATATATTGCTTCTATATAGTATCTGAAACATATATGCAAAGCATCCAAACAGTACAATTCGCCAATTTTTTGTTCTTCAAGTTTAAGTGAACAATGAGCCCCAATGGTTAATCCTTTATCGGAAATTATTTGTAACTTTCGACAAGTAGAACAATGAATGGAACAGATAGACGGTTGAAATATTTGTATATATTGCTTCTATATAGTCTACGAAACATATATGCAAAGCATCCAAACAGTACAATTCGCCAATTTGTTGTTCTTCAAGTTTTAGTGAACAATGAGCCCCATTGTTAATCCATTATCGGAAATTATTTGTAATTTTCGACAAGTAGAACAGTGAATGGAACAGGTAGACGATTGAAATCTTTGTATATATTGCTTCTATATAGTATAAGAAACATATATGCAAAGCATCCAAACAGTGCAATTCGCCAATTTTTTGTTCTTCAAGTTTAAGTGAACAATGAGCCCCAATGGTTAATCCGTTATCGGAAATTATTTGTAACTTTCGACAAGAAGAACAATGAATGGAAAAGGTAGACGGTTGAAATCTTTGTATATATTGCTTCTATATAGTCTAAGAAACATATATGCAAAGCATCCAAACAGTACCATTCGCCAATTTTTTGTTCTTCAAGTTTAAGTGAACAATGAGCCCCAATGGTTAATCCTTTATCGGAAATTGTTTGTAAGTTTCGACAAGTAGAACAATGAATGGAACAGTTAGACGGTTGAAATATTTGTATATGTTGCTTCTATATAGTCTACGAAACATATATGCAAAGCATCCAAACAGTACAATTCGCCAATTTTTTGTTCATCAAGTTTAAGTGAACAATGAGCCCCATTGTTAATCCTTTATCGGAAATTGTTTGTAACTTTCGACAAGTAGAACAATGAATGGAACAGGTAGACTGTTGAAATCATTGTATATATTGCTTCTATATAGTCTAAGAAACATATATGCAAAGCATCCAAACAGTACAATTCGCCAATTTTTTGTTCTTCAAGTTTAAGTGAACAATGAGCCCCAATGGTTAATCCGTTATCGGAAATTATTTGTAGCTTTCGACAAGTAGAACAATGAATGGTACAGGTAGACGGTTGAAATCCTTGTATATATTGCTTCCATATAGTCTAAGAAACATGTACGCAAAGCATCCAAACAGTACAATTCGCCAATTATTTGATCTTCAAGTTAAGTGAACTACGAGCCCCATTGTTAATCCTTTAACGGAAATTAATTGTAACTTTCTACAAGTAGAACAATGATTGGAACACGTAGACGGTTGAAATCTTTGTATATATTGCTTCTATATAGTCTTACAAACATATATGCAAAGCATCCAAACAGTACCATTCGCCAATTTTTTGTTCTTCAAGTTTAAGTGAACAATGAGCCCCATTGTTAATCCTTTATCGGAAATTATTTGTAACTTTCGACAAGTAGAACAATGAATGGAACAGGTAGACGGTTGAAATCATTGTATATATTGCTTCCATGTAGTTTAAGAAACATGTACGCAAAGCATCCAAACAGTACCATTCGCCAATTTTTTGTCCTTCAAGTTTAAGTAAACTACGATCCCCATTGTTAGTCCCTTAACGGAAATTATTTGTAACTTTCTACAAGTAGAACAATGAATAGTACAGGTAGACGGGTGAAATCTTTCTATATATTGCTTCTAAATAGTCTAAGAAACATCTATGCAAAGCATCCAAACAGTACAATTCGCCAATTTTTTGTTCTTCAAGTTTATGTGAACTACGAGCCCCATTGTTAATCCTTTAACGGAAATTAATTGTAACTTTCTACAAGTAGAACAATGAATGGAACTGGTAGACGGTTGAAATCTTTGTATATATTGCTTCTATATAATCTAAGAAACATATATGCAAAGCATCTAAACAGTAACAATCGCCAATTTTTTGTCCTTCAAGTTTAAGTGAACAATGAGCCCCATTGTTAATCCTTTATCGGAAATTATTTCTAACTTTCGACAAGTAGAACAAGGAATCGAACAGGTAGACGGTAGAAATCTTTGTATATATTGCTTCTATATAGTCTAAGAAACATATATGCAAAGCATCCAAACAGTACAATTCGCCTATTTCTTGTTCTTCAAGTTTAAGTAAACTACGATCCCCATTGTTAATCCCTTAACGGAAATTATTTGTAACTTTCGACAAGTAGAACAATGAATGGAACAGGTAGACGGTTGAAATCTTTGTATATATTGCTTCCATGTAGTCTAAGAAACATGTACGCAAAGCATCCAAACAATACCATTCGCCAATTTTTTGTTCTTCAAGTTTAAGTGAACAATGAGCCCCAATGGTTAATCCTTTATCGGAAATTATTTGTAACTTTCGACAAGTAGAACAATGAATGGAACAGGTAGACGGTTGAAATCTTTGTATATATTGCTTCTATATAATCTAAGAAACATATATGCAAAGCATCCAAACAGTACCATTCGCCAATTTTTTGTCCTTCAAGTTTAAGTGAACGACGAGCCCCATTGTTAATCCTTTAAAGGAAATTATTTGTAAATTTCGACAAGTAGAACAATGATTGGAACACGTAGACGGTTGAAATCTTTGTATATATTGCTTCCATGTAGTCTAAGAAACATGTACGCAAAGCATCCAAACAATACCATTCGCCAATTTTTTGTTCTTCAAGTTTAAGTGAACAATGAGCCCCAATGGTTAATCCTTTATCGGAAATTATTTGTAACTTTCGACAAGTAGAACAATGAATGGAACAGGTAGACGGTTGAAATCTTTGTATATATTGCTTCTATATAATCTAAGAAACATATATGCAAAGCATCCAAACAGTACCATTCGCCAATTTTTTGTTCTTCAAGTTTAAGTGAAATACGATCCCCATTGTTAATCCCTTAACGGAAATTATTTGTAACTTTCGACAAGTAGAACAGTGAATGGAACAGGTAGACGGTTGAAATCTTTGTATATATTGCTTCTATATAGTATAAGAAACATATATGCAAAGCATCCAAACAGTACAATTCGCCAATTTTTTGTTCTTCAAGTTTAATTGAACAGTGAGCCCCAATGGTTAATCCGTTATCGGAAATTATTTGTAACTTTCGACAAGTAGAACAATGAATGGAACAGGTAGATGGTTGAAATCTTTGTATATATTGCTTCTATATAGTCTAAGAAACATATATGCAAAGCATCCAAACAGTACCATTCGCCAATTTTTTGTTCTTCAAGTTTAAGTGAACAGTGAGCCCCAATGGTTAATCCGTTATCGGAAATTATTTGTAACTTTCGACAAGTAGAACAATGAATGGAACAGGTAGATGGTTGAAATCTTTGTATATATTGCTTCTATATAGTCTAAGAAACATATATGCAAAGCATCCAAACAGTACCATTCGCCAATTTTTTGTTCTTCAAGTTTAAGTGAACAATGAGCACCAATGGTTAATACTTTATCGGAAATTATTTGTAATTTTCGACAAGTAGAACAATGAATGGAACAGATAGACGGTTGAAATATTTGTATATATTGCTTCTATATAGTCTACGAAACATATATGCAAAGCATCCAAACAGTACAATTCGCCAATTTGTTGTTCTTCAAGTTTTAGTGAACAATGAGCCCCATTGTTAATCCATTATCGGAAATTATTTGTAATTTTCGACAAGTAGAACAGTGAATGGAACAGGTAGACGATTGAAATCTTTGTATATATTGCTTCTATATAGTATAAGAAACATATATGCAAAGCATCCAAACAGTGCAATTCGCCAATTTTTTGTTCTTCAAGTTTAAGTGAACAATGAGCCCCAATGGTTAATCCGTTATCGGAAATTATTTGTAACTTTCGACAAGAAGAACAATGAATGGAAAAGGTAGACGGTTGAAATCTTTGTATATATTGCTTCTATATAGTCTAAGAAACATATATGCAAAGCATCCAAACAGTACCATTCGCCAATTTTTTGTTCTTCAAGTTTAAGTGAACAATGAGCCCCAATGGTTAATCCTTTATCGGAAATTGTTTGTAAGTTTCGACAAGTAGAACAATGAATGGAACAGTTAGACGGTTGAAATATTTGTATATGTTGCTTCTATATAGTCTACGAAACATATATGCAAAGCATCCAAACAGTACAATTCGCCAATTTTTTGTTCATCAAGTTTAAGTGAACAATGAGCCCCATTGTTAATCCTTTATCGGAAATTGTTTGTAACTTTCGACAAGTAGAACAATGAATGGAACAGGTAGACTGTTGAAATCATTGTATATATTGCTTCTATATAGTCTAAGAAACATATATGCAAAGCATCCAAACAGTACAATTCGCCAATTTTTTGTTCTTCAAGTTTAAGTAAACTACGATCCCCATTGTTAGTCCCTTAACGGAAATTATTTGTAACTTTCTACAAGTAGAACAATGAATAGTACAGGTAGACGGGTGAAATCTTTCTATATATTGCTTCTAAATAGTCTAAGAAACATCTATGCAAAGCATCCAAACAGTACAATTCGCCAATTTTTTGTTCTTCAAGTTTATGTGAACTACGAGCCCCATTGTTAATCCTTTAACGGAAATTAATTGTAACTTTCTACAAGTAGAACAATGAATGGAACTGGTAGACGGTTGAAATCTTTGTATATATTGCTTCTATATAATCTAAGAAACATATATGCAAAGCATCTAAACAGTAACAATCGCCAATTTTTTGTCCTTCAAGTTTAAGTGAACAATGAGCCCCATTGTTAATCCTTTATCGGAAATTATTTCTAACTTTCGACAAGTAGAACAAGGAATCGAACAGGTAGACGGTAGAAATCTTTGTATATATTGCTTCTATATAGTCTAAGAAACATATATGCAAAGCATCCAAACAGTACAATTCGCCAATTATTTGATCTTCAAGTTAAGTGAACTACGAGCCCCATTGTTAATCCTTTAACGGAAATTAATTGTAACTTTCTACAAGTAGAACAATGATTGGAACACGTAGACGGTTGAAATCTTTGTATATATTGCTTCTATATAGTCTTACAAACATATATGCAAAGCATCCAAACAGTACCATTCGCCAATTTTTTGTTCTTCAAGTTTAAGTGAACAATGAGCCCCATTGTTAATCCTTTATCGGAAATTATTTGTAACTTTCGACAAGTAGAACAATAAATGGAACAGGTAGACGCTTGAAATCCTTGTATATATTGCTTCCATATAGTCTAAGAAACATGTACGCAAAGCATCCAAACAGTACAATTCGCCAATTTTTTGTTCTTCAAGTTTAAGTGAACTACGAGCCCCACTGTTAATCCTTTAACGGAAATTAATTGTAACTTTCGACAAGTAGAACAATGAATGGAACAGGTAGACGGTTGAAATCATTGTATATATTGCTTCCATGTAGTTTAAGAAACATGTACGCAAAGCATCCAAACAGTACCATTCGCAATTTTTTTGTCCTTCAAGTTTAAGTAAACTACGATCCCCATTGTTAGTCCCTTAACGGAAATTATTTGTAACTTTCTACAAGTAGAACAATGAATAGTACAGGTAGACGGGTGAAATCTTTCTATATATTGCTTCTAAATAGTCTAAGAAACATCTATGCAAAGCATCCAAACAGTACAATTCGCCAATTTTTTGTTCTTCAAATTTATGTGAACTACGAGCCCCATTGTTAATCCTTTAACGGAAATTAATTGTAACTTTCTACAAGTAGAACAATGAATGGAACTGGTAGACGGTTGAAATCTTTGTATATATTGCTTCTATATAATCTAAGAAACATATATGCAAAGCATCTAAACAGTAACAATCGCCAATTTTTTGTCCTTCAAGTTTAAGTGAACAATGAGCCCCATTGTTAATCCTTTATCGGAAATTATTTCTAACTTTCGACAAGTAGAACAAGGAATCGAACAGGTAGACGGTAGAAATCTTTGTATATATTGCTTCTATATAGTCTAAGAAACATATATGCAAAGCATCCAAACAGTACAATTCGCCAATTATTTGATCTTCAAGTTAAGTGAACTACGAGCCCCATTGTTAATCCTTTAACGGAAATTAATTGTAACTTTCTACAAGTAGAACAATGATTGGAACACGTAGACGGTTGAAATCTTTGTATATATTGCTTCTATATAGTCTTACAAACATATATGCAAAGCATCCAAACAGTACCATTCGCCAATTTTTTGTTCTTCAAGTTTAAGTGAACAATGAGCCCCATTGTTAATCCTTTATCGGAAATTATTTGTAACTTTCGACAAGTAGAACAATGAATGGAACAGGTAGACGCTTGAAATCCTTGTATATATTGCTTCCATATAGTCTAAGAAACATGTACGCAAAGCATCCAAACAGTACAATTCGCCAATTTTTTGTTCTTCCAGTTTAAGTGAACTACGAGCCCCACTGTTAATCCTTTAACGGAAATTAATTGTAACTTTCGACAAGTAGAACAATGAATGGAACAGGTAGACGGTTGAAATCATTGTATATATTGCTTCCATGTAGTTTAAGAAACATGTACGCAAAGCATCCAAACAGTACCATTCGCCAATTTTTTGTCCTTCAAGTTTAAGTAAACTACGATCCCCATTGTTAGTCCCTTAACGGAAATTATTTGTAACTTTCTACAAGTAGAACAATGAATAGTACAGGTAGACGGGTGAAATCTTTCTATATATTGCTTCTAAATAGTCTAAGAAACATCTATGCAAAGCATCCAAACAGTACAATTCGCCAATTTTTTGTTCTTCAAGTTTATGTGAACTACGAGCCCCATTGTTAATCCTTTAACGGAAATTAATTGTAACTTTCTACAAGTAGAACAATGAATGGAACTGGTAGACGGTTGAAATCTTTGTATATATTGCTTCTATATAATCTAAGAAACATATATGCAAAGCATCTAAACAGTAACAATCGCCAATTTTTTGTCCTTCAAGTTTAAGTGAACAATGAGCCCCATTGTTAATCCTTTATCGGAAATTATTTCTAACTTTCGACAAGTAGAACAAGGAATCGAACAGGTAGACGGTAGAAATCTTTGTATATATTGCTTCTATATAGTCTAAGAAACATATATGCAAAGCATCCAAACAGTACAATTCGCCTATTTCTTGTTCTTCAAGTTTAAGTAAACTACGATCCCCATTGTTAATCCCTTAACGGAAATTATTTGTAACTTTCGACAAGTAGAACAATGAATGGAACAGGTAGACGGTTGAAATCTTTGTATATATTGCTTCTATAAAGTCTAAGAAACATATATGCAAATCATCCAAACAGTACAATTCGCCAATTATTTGTTCTTCAAGTTTAACTGAACTACGAGCCCCATTGTTAATACTTTAACGGAAATTATTTGTAACTTGCGACAAGTAGAACAATGAATGGGACAGGTAGCCGGTTGAAATCAATGTATATATTGCTTCTATATAGTCTAAGAAACATATATGCAAAGCATCCAAACAGTACCATTCGCCAATTTTTTGTCCTTCAAGTTTATGTGAACGACGAGCCCCATTGTTAATCCTTTAAAGGAAATTATTTGTAAATTTCGACAAGTAGAACAATGATTGGAACACGTAGACGGTTGAAATCTTTGTATATATTGCTTCCATGTAGTCTAAGAAACATGTACGCAAAGCATCCAAACAATACCATTCGCCAATTTTTTGTTCTTCAAGTTTAAGTGAACAATGAGCCCCAATGGTTAATCCTTTATCGGAAATTATCTGTAATTTTCGACAAGTAGAACAATGAATGGAACTGGTAGACGGTTGAAATCTTTGTATATATTGCTTCTATATAATCTAAGAAACATATATGCAAAGCATCCAAACAGTACAATTCGACAATTTTTTGTTCTTCAAGTTTAGTGAACAATGAGCCCCAATGGTTAATCCTTTATCGGAAATTATTTGTAATTTTCGACAAGTAGAACAATGAATGGAACAGGTAGACGGTTGAAATCTTTGTATATATTGCTTCTATATAATCTAAGAAACATATATGCAAAGCATCCAAACAGTACCATTCGCCAATTTTTTGTTCTTCAAGTTTAAGTGAAATACGAGCCCCATTGTTAATACTTTAACGGAAATTATTTGTAACTTGCGAGAAGTAGAACAATGAATAGTACAGGTAGACAGGTGAAATCTTTCTATATATTGCTTCTAAATAGTCTAAGAAACACATATGCAAAGCATCCAAACAGCACAATTCGCCAATTTTTTGTTCTACAAGTTTAAGTGAACTACGAGCCCCATTGTTAATCCTTTAAAGGAAATTATTTGTAAATTTCGACAAGTAGAACAATGAATGGATCAGGTAGACGGTTGAAATCATTGTATATGTTGCTTCTATATAACCTACGAAACATATATGCAAAGCATCCAAACAGTACAATTCGCCAATTTATTGTTCTTCAAGTTTAAGCGAACAACGAGCCCCATTGTTAATCCTTTAAAGGAAATTATTTGTAACTTTCGACAAGTAGAACAATGAATGGAACAGGTAGACGGTTGAAATCTTTGTATATATTGCTTCTATACAATCTAAGAAACATATATGCAAAGCATCTAAACAGTAACAATCGCCAATTTTATGATCTTCAAGTTTAAGTGAACAGCGAGCCCCATTGATAATCATGAAATGGAAATTATTTGTAACTTTCTACAAGTAGAACAATGAATAGTACAGGTAGACGGGTGAAATCTTTCTATATATTGCTTCTAAATAGTCTAAGAAACATCTATGCAAAGCATCCAAACAGTACAATTCGCCAATTTTTTGTTCTTCAAGTTTATGTGAACTACGAGCCCCATTGTTAATCCTTTAACGGAAATTAATTGTAACTTTCTACAAGTAGAACAATGATTGGAACACGTAGACGGTTGAAATCTTTGTATATATTGCTTCCATATAGTCTAAGAAACATATATGCAAAGCATCCAAACAGTACCATTCGCCAATTTTTTGTTCTTCAAGTTTAAGTGAACAATGAGACCCATTGATAATCATGAAATGGAAATTATTTGTAACTTTCTACAAGTAGAACAATGAATAGTACAGGTAGACGGGTGAAATCTTTCTATATATTGCTTCTAAATAGTCTAAGAAACATCTATGCAAAGCATCCAAACAGTACAATTCGCCAATTTTTTGTTCTTCAAGTTTATGTGAACTACGAGCCCCATTGTTAATCCTTTAACGGAAATTAATTGTAACTTTCTACAAGTAGAATAATGATTGGAACACGTAGACGGTTGAAATCTTTGTATATATTGCTTCCATATAGTCTAAGAAACATATATGCAAAGCATCCAAACAGTACAATTCGCCAATTTTCTGTTCTTCAAGTTTTAGTAAACTACGATCCCCATTGTTAATCCCTTATCGGAAATTATTTGTAACTTTCGAAAAGTAGAACAATGAATGGAACTGGTAGACGGTTGAAATCTTTTAATATATTGCTTCTATATAGTCTAATAAACATATATGCAAAGTATCCAAACAGTACCAGTCGCCAATTTTTTGTTCTTCAAGTTTAAGTGAACAACGAGGCACATTGATAATCATGAAACGGAAATTATTTGTAACTTTCGACAAGATGAACAATGAATAGAACAGGTAGACGGTTGAAATCTTTGTATATGTTGCTTCTATGTAGTCTAAGAAACCTATATGCGAAACATCTAAACAGTAACATTCGCCAATTTTTTGATCTTCAAGTTTAAGTGAATAGCGAGCCCCATTGATAATCATGAAATGGAAATTATTTGTAACTTTCGACAAGTAGAACAGTGAATGGAACAGGTAGACGGTTGAAATCTTTGTATATATTGCTTCTATATAGTATAAGAAACATATATGCAAAGCATCCAAACAGTACAATTCGCCAATTTTTTGTTCTTCAAGTTTAAGTGAACAATGAGCCCCAATGGTTAATCCGTTATCGGAAATTATTTGTAACTTTCTACAAGTAGAACAATGATTGGAACACGTAGACGGTTGAAATCTTTGTATATATTGCTTCCATATAGTCTAAGAAACATATATGCAAAGCATCCAAACAGTACCATTCGCCAATTTTTTGTTCTTCAAGTTTAAGTGAACAATGAGACCCATTGTTAATCCTTTATCGGAAATTATTTGTAACTTTCGACAAGTAGATCAATGAATGGAACAGGTAGACGGTTGAAATCTTTGTATATATTGCTTCTATATAGTCTAAGAAACATATATGCAAAGCATCCAAACAGTACAATTCGCCAATTTTTTGTTCTTCAAGTTTAACTGAACTACGAGCCCCATTGTTAATACTTTAACGGAAATTATTTGTAACTTGCGACAAGTAGAACAATGAATGGAACAGGTAGACGGTTGAAATCAATGTATATATTGCTTCTATATAGTCTATGTAACATATATGCAAAGCATCCAAACAGTACCATTCGCCAATTTTTTGTTCTTCAAGTTTAAGTGAACAATGAGCACCAATGGTTAATACTTTATCGGAAATTATTTGTAATTTTCGACAAGTAGAACAATGAATGGAACAGGTAGACGGTTGAAATCTTTGTATATATTGCTTCTATATAGTCTAAGAAACATATATGCAAATCATCCAAACAGTACAATTCGCCAATTTGTTGTTCTTCAAGTTTTAGTGAACAATGAGCCCCATTGTTAATCCATTATCGGAAATTATTTGTAATTTTCGACAAGTAGAACAGTGAATGGAACAGGTAGACGATTGAAATCTTTGTATATATTGCTTCTATATAGTATAAGAAACATATATGCAAAGCATCCAAACAGTGCAATTCGCCAATTTTTTGTTCTTCAAGTTTAAGTGAACAATGATCCCCAATGGTTAATCCGTTATCGGAAATTATTTGTAACTTTCGACAAGAAGAACAATGAATAGAAAAGGTAGACGGTTGAAATCAATGTATATATTGCTTCTTTATAGTCTAAGAAACATATATGCAAAGCATCCAAACAGTACCATACGCCACTTTTTTGTTCTTCAAGTTTAAGTGAACAACGAGCCCCATTGTTAATCCTTTAAAGGAAATTATTTGTAAATTTCGACAAGTAGAACAATGATTGGAACACGTAGACGGTTGAAATCTTTGTATATATTGCTTCCATATAGTCTAAGAAACATGTACGCAAAGCATCCAAACAGTACAATTCGCCAATTTTTTGTTCTTCAAGTTTAAGTGAACTACGATCCCCATTGTTAATCCCTTAACGGAAATTATTTGTAACTTTCGACAAGTAGAACAGTGAATGGAACAGGTAGACGGTTGAAATCTTTGTATATATTGCTTCTATATAGTATAAGAAACATATATGCAAAGCATCCAAACAGTACAATTCGCCAATTTTTTGTTCTTCAAGTTTAAGTGAACAGTGAGCCCCAATGGTTAATCCGTTATCGGAAATTATTTGTAACTTTCGACAAGTAGAACAATGAATGGAACAGGTAGATGGTTGAAATCTTTGTATATATTGCTTCTATATAGTCTAAGAAACATATATGCAAAGCATCCAAACAGTACCATTCGCCAATTTTTTGTTCTTCAAGTTTAAGTGAACAGTGAGCCCCAATGGTTAATCCGTTATCGGAAATTATTTGTAACTTTCGACAAGTAGAACAATGAATGGAACAGGTAGATGGTTGAAATCTTTGTATATATTGCTTCTATATAGTCTAAGAAACATATATGCAAAGCATCCAAACAGTACCATTCGCCAATTTTTTGTTCTTCAAGTTTAAGTGAACAATGAGCACCAATGGTTAATACTTTATCGGAAATTATTTGTAATTTTCGACAAGTAGAACAATGAATGGAACAGTTAGACGGTTGAAATATTTGTATATATTGCTTCTATATAGTCTACGAAACATATATGCAAAGCATCCAAACAGTACAATTCGCCAATTTGTTGTTCTTCAAGTTTTAGTGAACAATGAGCCCCATTGTTAATCCATTATCGGAAATTATTTGGAATTTTCGACAAGTAGAACAGTGAATGGAACAGGTAGACGATTGAAATCTTTGTATATATTGCTTCTATATAGTATAAGAAACATATATGCAAAGCATCCAAACAGTGCAATTCGCCAATTTTTTGTTCTTCAAGTTTAAGTGAACAATGAGCCCCAATGGTTAATCCGTTATCGGAAATTATTTGTAACTTTCGACAAGAAGAACAATGAATGGAAAAGGTAGACGGTTGAAATCTTTGTATATATTGCTTCTATATAGTCTAAGAAACATATATGCAAAGCATCCAAACAGTACCATTCGCCAATTTTTTGTTCTTCAAGTTTAAGTGAACAATGAGCCCCAATGGTTAATCCTTTATCGGAAATTGTTTGTAAGTTTCGACAAGTAGAACAATGAATGGAACAGTTAGACGGTTGAAATATTTGTATATGTTGCTTCTATATAGTCTACGAAACATATATGCAAAGCATCCAAACAGTACAATTCGCCAATTTTTTGTACTTCAAGTTTAAGTGAACTACGAGCCCCATTGTTAATCCTTTAACGGAAATTAATTGTAACTTTCGACAAGTAGAACAATGAATGGAACACGTAGACGGTTGAAATCTTTGTATATATTGCTTCCATATAGTCTAAGAAACATGTACGCAAAGCATCCAAACAGTACAATTCGCCAATTTTTTGTTCTTCAAGTTTAAGTGAACTACGATCCCCATTGTTAATCCCTTAACTTAAATTATTTGTAACTTTCGACAAGTAGAACAATGAATGGAACAGGTAGACGGTTGAAATCTTTGTATATATTGCTTCCATATAGTCTAAGAAACATGTACGCCAAGCATCCAAACAGTACAATTCGCCAATTTTTTGTTCTTCAAGTTTAAGTGAACTACGATCCCCATTGTTAATCCCTTAACTTAAATTATTTGTAACTTTCGACAAGTAGAACAATGAATGGAACAGGTAGACGGTTGAAATCTTTGTATATATTGCTTCTATATAGTCTAAGAAACATATATGCAAAGCATCCAAACAGCACAATTCGCCAATTTATTGTTCTTCAAGTTTAAGTGAACAACGAGCCCCATTGTTAATCCTTTAAAGGAAATTATTTGTAAATTGCGACAAGTAGAACAATGAATGGTACAGGTAGACGGTTGAAATCAATGTATATATTGCTTCTTTATAGTCTAAGAAACATATATGCAAAGCATCCAAACAGTACCATACGCCACTTTTTTGTTCTTCAAGTTTAAGTGAACAACGAGCCCCATTGTTAATCCTTTAAAGGAAATTATTTGTAAATTGCGACAAGTAGAACAATGATTGGAACACGTAGACGGTTGAAATCTTTGTATATATTGCTTCCATATAGTCTAAGAAACATGTACGCAAAGCATCCAAACAGTACAATTCGCCAATTTTTTGTTCTTCAAGTTTAAGTGAACTACGATCCCCATTGTTAATCCCTTAACGGAAATTATTTGTAACTTTCGACAAGTAGAACAGTGAATGGAACAGGTAGACGGTTGAAATCTTTGTATATATTGCTTCTATATAGTATAAGAAACATATATGCAAAGCATCCAAACAGTACAATTCGCCAATTTTTTGTTCTTGAAGTTTAAGTGAACAGTGAGCCCCAATGGTTAATCCGTTATCGGAAATTATTTGTAACTTTCGACAAGTAGAACAATGAATGGAACAGGTAGATGGTTGAAATCTTTGTATATATTGCTTCTATATAGTCTAAGAAACATATATGCAAAGCATCCAAACAGTACAATTCGCCAATTATTTGATCTTCAAGTTTAAGTGAACTACGAGCCCCATTGTTAATACTTTAACGGAAGTTATTTGTAACTTGCGACAAGTAGAACAATGAATGGAACAGGTAGACGGTTGAAATCAATGTATACATTGCTTCTTTATAGTCTAAGAAACATATATGCAAAGCATCCAAACAGTACCATACGCCACTTTTTTGTTCTTCAAGTTTAAGTGAACTACGATCCCCATTGTTAATCCCTTAACGGAAATTATTTGTAACTTTCGACAAGTAGAACAGTGAATGGAACAGGTAGACGGTTGAAATCTTTGTATATATTGCTTCTATATAGTATAAGAAACATATACGCAAAGCATCCAAACAGTACCATTCGCCAATTTTTTGTTCTTCAAGTTTAAGTGAACTACGATCCCCATTGTTAATCCCTTAACGGAAATTATTTGTAATTTTCGACATGTAGAACAATGAATGGAACAGGTAGACGGTTGAAATCTTTGTATATATTGCTTCTATATAATCTAAGAAACATATATGCAAAGCATCCAAACAGTACAATTCGCCAATTTTTTGTTCTTCAAGTTTAAGTGAACAATGAGCCCCATTGTTAATCCCTTAACGGAAATTATTTGTAACTTTCGACAAGTAGAACAATGAATCGAACAGGTAGACGGTTGAAATCTTTGTATATATTGCTTCAATATAGTCTAAGAAACATATATGCAAAGCATCCAAACAGTACCATTCGCCAATTTTTTGTTCATCAAGTTTAAGTGAACAATGAGCCCCAATGGTTAATCCTTTATCGGTAATTGTTTGTAAATTTCGGCAAGTAGAACAATGAATGGAACAGGTAGACGGTTGAAATCCTTGTATATATTGCTTCCATATAGTCTAAGAAACATGTACGCAAAGCATCCAAACAGTACCATTCGCCAATTTTTTGTCCTTCAAGTTTAAGTGAACAATGAGCCCCATTGTTAATCCTTTATCGGAAATTATTTGTAACTTTCGACAAGTAGAACAATGAATCGAACAGGTAGACGGTTGAAATCTTTGTATATATTGCTTCTATATAGTCTAAGAAACATATATGCAAAGCATCCAAACAGTACCATTAGCCAATTTTTTGTTCATCAAGTTTAAGTGAACAATGAGCCCCATTGTTAATCCTTTATCGGAAATTGTTTGTAACTTTCGACAAGTAGAACATTGAATGGAACAGGTAGACGGTTGAAATCTTTGTATCTATTGCTTCCATATAGTCCAAGAAACATGTACGCAAAGCATCCAAACAGTACCATTCGCCAATTTTTTGTCCTTCAAGTTTAAGTGAACAATGAGCCCCATTGTTAATCCTTTATCGGAAATTATTTCTAACTTTCGACAAGTAGAACAATGAATCGAACAGGTAGACGGTTGAAATCTTTGTATATATTGCTTCTATATAGTCTAAGAAACATATATGCAAAGCATCCAAACAGTACCATTCGCCAATTTTTTGTTCATCAAGTTTAAGTGAACAATGAGCCCCATTGTTAATCCTTTATCGGAAATTGTTTGTAACTTTCGACAAGTAGAACATTGAATGGAACAGGTAGACGGTTGAAATCTTTGTATCTATTGCTTCCATATAGTCCAAGAAACATGTACGCAAAGCATCCAAACAGTACCATTCGCCAATTTTTTGTCCTTCAAGTTTAAGTGAACAATGAGCCCCATTGTTAATCCTTTATCGGAAATTATTTCTAACTTTCGACAAGTAGAACAAGGAATCGAACAGGTAGACGGTAGAAATCTTTGTATATATTGCTTCTATATAGTCTAAGAAACATATATGCAAAGCATCCAAACAGTACCATTCGCCAATTTTTTGTTCATCAAGTTTAAGTGAACAATGAGCCCCATTGTTAATCCTTTATCGGAAATTGTTTGTAACTTTCGACAAGTAGAACAATGAATGGAACAGGTAGACTGTTGAAATCATTGTATATATTGCTTCTATATAGTCTAAGAAACATATATGCAAAGCATCTAAACAGTAACAATCGCCAATTTTTTGATCTTCAAGTTTAAGTGAACAGCGAGCCCCATTGATAATCATGAAATGGAAATTATTTGTAACTTTCGACAAGTAGAACAGTGAATGGAACAGGTAGACGGTTGAAATCTTTGTATATATTGCTTCTATATAGTATAAGAAACATATATGCAAAGCATCCAAACAGTACAATTCGCCAATTTTTTGTTCTTCAAGTTTAAGTGAACAATGAGCCCCAATGGTTAATCCGTTATCGGAAATTATTTGTAACTTTCGACAAGTAGAACAATGAATGGAACAGGTAGACGCTTGCAATCCTTGTATATATTGCTTCCATATAGTCTAAGAAACATGTACGCAAAGCATCCAAACAGTACCATTCGCCAATCTTTTGTCCTTCAAGTTTAAGTGAACAATGAGCCCCATTGTTAATCCTTTATCGGAAATTGTTTGTAACTTTCGACAAGTAGAACATTGAATGGAACAGGTAGACGGTTGAAATCTTTGTATATATTGCTTCTATATAATCTAAGAAACATATATGCAAAGCATCCAAACAGTACAATTCGCCAATTTTTTGTTCTTCAAGTTTAAGTGAACAATGAGCCCCAATGGTTAATCCGTTATCGGAAATTATTTGTAGCTTTCGACAAGTAGAACAATGAATGGAACAGGTAGACGGTTGAAATCTTTGTATATATTGCTTCTATATAATCTAAGAAACATATATGCAAAGCATCTAAACAGTAACAATCGCCAATTTTTTGATCTTCAAGTTTAAGTGAACAGCGAGCCCCATTGATAATCATGAAATGGAAATTATTTGTAACTTTCTACAAGTAGAACAATGAATAGTACAGGTAGACGGGTGAAATCTTTCTATATATTGCTTCTAAATAGTCTAAGAAATATCTATGCAAAGCATCCAAACAGTACAATTCGCCAATTTTTTGTTCTTCAAGTTTATGTGAACTACGAGCCCCATTGTTAATCCTTTAACGGAAATTAATTGTAACTTTCTACAAGTAGAACAATGATTGGAACACGTAGACGGTTGAAATCTTTGTATATATTGCTTCCATATAGTCTAAGAAACATATATGCAAAGCATCCAAACAGTACCATTCGCCAATTTTTTGTTCTTCAAGTTTAAGTGAACAATGAGACCCATTGTTAATCCTTTATCGGAAATTATTTGTAACTTTCGACAAGTAGATCAATGAATGGAACAGGTAGACGGTTGAAATCTTTGTATATATTGCTTCTATATAGTCTAAGAAACATATATGCAAAGCATCCAAACAGTACAATTCGCCAATTTTTTGTTCTTCAAGTTTAACTGAACTACGAGCCCCATTGTTAATACTTTAACGGAAATTATTTGTAACTTGCGACAAGTAGAACAATGAATGGAACAGGTAGACGGTTGAAATCAATGTATATATTGCTTCTATATAGTCTATGTAACATATATGCAAAGCATCCAAACAGTACCATTCGCCAATTTTTTGTTCTTCAAGTTTAAGTGAACAATGAGCACCAATGGTTAATACTTTATCGGAAATTATTTGTAATTTTCGACAAGTAGAACAATGAATGGAACAGGTAGACGGTTGAAATCTTTGTATATATTGCTTCTATATAGTCTAAGAAACATATATGCAAATCATCCAAACAGTACAATTCGCCAATTTGTTGTTCTTCAAGTTTTAGTGAACAATGAGCCCCATTGTTAATCCATTATCGGAAATTATTTGTAATTTTCGACAAGTAGAACAATGAATAGTACAGGTAGACGGGTGAAATCTTTCTATATATTGCTTCTAAATAGTCTAAGAAATATCTATGCAAAGCATCCAAACAGTACAATTCGCCAATTTTTTGTTCTTCAAGTTTATGTGAACTACGAGCCCCATTGTTAATCCTTTAACGGAAATTAATTGTAACTTTCTACAAGTAGAACAATGATTGGAACACGTAGACGGTTGAAATCTTTGTATATATTGCTTCCATATAGTCTAAGAAACATATATGCAAAGCATCCAAACAGTACCATTCGCCAATTTTTTGTTCTTCAAGTTTAAGTGAACAATGAGACCCATTGTTAATCCTTTATCGGAAATTATTTGTAACTTTCGACAAGTAGATCAATGAATGGAACAGGTAGACGGTTGAAATCTTTGTATATATTGCTTCTATATAGTCTAAGAAACATATATGCAAAGCATCCAAACAGTACAATTCGCCAATTTTTTGTTCTTCAAGTTTAACTGAACTACGAGCCCCATTGTTAATACTTTAACGGAAATTATTTGTAACTTGCGACAAGTAGAACAATGAATGGAACAGGTAGACGGTTGAAATCAATGTATATATTGCTTCTATATAGTCTATGTAACATATATGCAAAGCATCCAAACAGTACCATTCGCCAATTTTTTGTTCTTCAAGTTTAAGTGAACAATGAGCACCAATGGTTAATACTTTATCGGAAATTATTTGTAATTTTCGACAAGTAGAACAATGAATGGAACAGGTAGACGGTTGAAATCTTTGTATATATTGCTTCTATATAGTCTAAGAAACATATATGCAAATCATCCAAACAGTACAATTCGCCAATTTGTTGTTCTTCAAGTTTTAGTGAACAATGAGCCCCATTGTTAATCCATTATCGGAAATTATTTGTAATTTTCGACAAGTAGAACAGTGAATGGAACAGGTAGACGATTGAAATCTTTGTATATATTGCTTCTATATAGTATAAGAAACATATATGCAAAGCATCCAAACAGTGCAATTCGCCAATTTTTTGTTCTTCAAGTTTAAGTGAACAATGATCCCCAATGGTTAATCCGTTATCGGAAATTATTTGTAACTTTCGACAAGAAGAACAATGAATAGAAAAGGTAGACGGTTGAAATCAATGTATATATTGCTTCTTTATAGTCTAAGAAACATATATGCAAAGCATCCAAACAGTACCATACGCCACTTTTTTGTTCTTCAAGTTTAAGTGAACAACGAGCCCCATTGTTAATCCTTTAAAGGAAATTATTTGTAAATTTCGACAAGTAGAACAATGATTGGAACACGTAGACGGTTGAAATCTTTGTATATATTGCTTCCATATAGTCTAAGAAACATGTACGCAAAGCATCCAAACAGTACAATTCGCCAATTTTTTGTTCTTCAAGTTTAAGTGAACTACGATCCCCATTGTTAATCCCTTAACGGAAATTATTTGTAACTTTCGACAAGTAGAACAGTGAATGGAACAGGTAGACGGTTGAAATCTTTGTATATATTGCTTCTATATAGTATAAGAAACATATATGCAAAGCATCCAAACAGTACAATTCGCCAATTTTTTGTTCTTCAAGTTTAAGTGAACAGTGAGCCCCAATGGTTAATCCGTTATCGGAAATTATTTGTAACTTTCGACAAGTAGAACAATGAATGGAACAGGTAGATGGTTGAAATCTTTGTATATATTGCTTCTATATAGTCTAAGAAACATATATGCAAAGCATCCAAACAGTACCATTCGCCAATTTTTTGTTCTTCAAGTTTAAGTGAACAGTGAGCCCCAATGGTTAATCCGTTATCGGAAATTATTTGTAACTTTCGACAAGTAGAACAATGAATGGAACAGGTAGATGGTTGAAATCTTTGTATATATTGCTTCTATATAGTCTAAGAAACATATATGCAAAGCATCCAAACAGTACCATTCGCCAATTTTTTGTTCTTCAAGTTTAAGTGAACAATGAGCACCAATGGTTAATACTTTATCGGAAATTATTTGTAATTTTCGACAAGTAGAACAATGAATGGAACAGTTAGACGGTTGAAATATTTGTATATATTGCTTCTATATAGTCTACGAAACATATATGCAAAGCATCCAAACAGTACAATTCGCCAATTTGTTGTTCTTCAAGTTTTAGTGAACAATGAGCCCCATTGTTAATCCATTATCGGAAATTATTTGGAATTTTCGACAAGTAGAACAGTGAATGGAACAGGTAGACGATTGAAATCTTTGTATATATTGCTTCTATATAGTATAAGAAACATATATGCAAAGCATCCAAACAGTGCAATTCGCCAATTTTTTGTTCTTCAAGTTTAAGTGAACAATGAGCCCCAATGGTTAATCCGTTATCGGAAATTATTTGTAACTTTCGACAAGAAGAACAATGAATGGAAAAGGTAGACGGTTGAAATCTTTGTATATATTGCTTCTATATAGTCTAAGAAACATATATGCAAAGCATCCAAACAGTACCATTCGCCAATTTTTTGTTCTTCAAGTTTAAGTGAACAATGAGCCCCAATGGTTAATCCTTTATCGGAAATTGTTTGTAAGTTTCGACAAGTAGAACAATGAATGGAACAGTTAGACGGTTGAAATATTTGTATATGTTGCTTCTATATAGTCTACGAAACATATATGCAAAGCATCCAAACAGTACAATTCGCCAATTTTTTGTACTTCAAGTTTAAGTGAACTACGAGCCCCATTGTTAATCCTTTAACGGAAATTAATTGTAACTTTCGACAAGTAGAACAATGAATGGAACACGTAGACGGTTGAAATCTTTGTATATATTGCTTCCATATAGTCTAAGAAACATGTACGCAAAGCATCCAAACAGTACAATTCGCCAATTTTTTGTTCTTCAAGTTTAAGTGAACTACGATCCCCATTGTTAATCCCTTAACTTAAATTATTTGTAACTTTCGACAAGTAGAACAATGAATGGAACAGGTAGACGGTTGAAATCTTTGTATATATTGCTTCCATATAGTCTAAGAAACATGTACGCCAAGCATCCAAACAGTACAATTCGCCAATTTTTTGTTCTTCAAGTTTAAGTGAACTACGATCCCCATTGTTAATCCCTTAACTTAAATTATTTGTAACTTTCGACAAGTAGAACAATGAATGGAACAGGTAGACGGTTGAAATCTTTGTATATATTGCTTCTATATAGTCTAAGAAACATATATGCAAAGCATCCAAACAGCACAATTCGCCAATTTATTGTTCTTCAAGTTTAAGTGAACAACGAGCCCCATTGTTAATCCTTTAAAGGAAATTATTTGTAAATTGCGACAAGTAGAACAATGAATGGTACAGGTAGACGGTTGAAATCAATGTATATATTGCTTCTTTATAGTCTAAGAAACATATATGCAAAGCATCCAAACAGTACCATACGCCACTTTTTTGTTCTTCAAGTTTAAGTGAACAACGAGCCCCATTGTTAATCCTTTAAAGGAAATTATTTGTAAATTGCGACAAGTAGAACAATGATTGGAACACGTAGACGGTTGAAATCTTTGTATATATTGCTTCCATATAGTCTAAGAAACATGTACGCAAAGCATCCAAACAGTACAATTCGCCAATTTTTTGTTCTTCAAGTTTAAGTGAACTACGATCCCCATTGTTAATCCCTTAACGGAAATTATTTGTAACTTTCGACAAGTAGAACAGTGAATGGAACAGGTAGACGGTTGAAATCTTTGTATATATTGCTTCTATATAGTATAAGAAACATATATGCAAAGCATCCAAACAGTACAATTCGCCAATTTTTTGTTCTTGAAGTTTAAGTGAACAGTGAGCCCCAATGGTTAATCCGTTATCGGAAATTATTTGTAACTTTCGACAAGTAGAACAATGAATGGAACAGGTAGATGGTTGAAATCTTTGTATATATTGCTTCTATATAGTCTAAGAAACATATATGCAAAGCATCCAAACAGTACAATTCGCCAATTATTTGATCTTCAAGTTTAAGTGAACTACGAGCCCCATTGTTAATACTTTAACGGAAGTTATTTGTAACTTGCGACAAGTAGAACAATGAATGGAACAGGTAGACGGTTGAAATCAATGTATACATTGCTTCTTTATAGTCTAAGAAACATATATGCAAAGCATCCAAACAGTACCATACGCCACTTTTTTGTTCTTCAAGTTTAAGTGAACTACGATCCCCATTGTTAATCCCTTAACGGAAATTATTTGTAACTTTCGACAAGTAGAACAGTGAATGGAACAGGTAGACGGTTGAAATCTTTGTATATATTGCTTCTATATAGTATAAGAAACATATACGCAAAGCATCCAAACAGTACCATTCGCCAATTTTTTGTTCTTCAAGTTTAAGTGAACTACGATCCCCATTGTTAATCCCTTAACGGAAATTATTTGTAATTTTCGACATGTAGAACAATGAATGGAACAGGTAGACGGTTGAAATCTTTGTATATATTGCTTCTATATAATCTAAGAAACATATATGCAAAGCATCCAAACAGTACAATTCGCCAATTTTTTGTTCTTCAAGTTTAAGTGAACAATGAGCCCCATTGTTAATCCCTTAACGGAAATTATTTGTAACTTTCGACAAGTAGAACAATGAATCGAACAGGTAGACGGTTGAAATCTTTGTATATATTGCTTCTATATAGTCTAAGAAACATATATGCAAAGCATCCAAACAGTACCATTCGCCAATTTTTTGTTCATCAAGTTTAAGTGAACAATGAGCCCCAATGGTTAATCCTTTATCGGTAATTGTTTGTAAATTTCGGCAAGTAGAACAATGAATGGAACAGGTAGACGGTTGAAATCCTTGTATATATTGCTTCCATATAGTCTAAGAAACATGTACGCAAAGCATCCAAACAGTACCATTCGCCAATTTTTTGTCCTTCAAGTTTAAGTGAACAATGAGCCCCATTGTTAATCCTTTATCGGAAATTATTTGTAACTTTCGACAAGTAGAACAATGAATCGAACAGGTAGACGGTTGAAATCTTTGTATATATTGCTTCTATATAGTCTAAGAAACATATATGCAAAGCATCCAAACAGTACCATTAGCCAATTTTTTGTTCATCAAGTTTAAGTGAACAATGAGCCCCATTGTTAATCCTTTATCGGAAATTGTTTGTAACTTTCGACAAGTAGAACATTGAATGGAACAGGTAGACGGTTGAAATCTTTGTATCTATTGCTTCCATATAGTCCAAGAAACATGTACGCAAAGCATCCAAACAGTACCATTCGCCAATTTTTTGTCCTTCAAGTTTAAGTGAACAATGAGCCCCATTGTTAATCCTTTATCGGAAATTATTTCTAACTTTCGACAAGTAGAACAATGAATCGAACAGGTAGACGGTTGAAATCTTTGTATATATTGCTTCTATATAGTCTAAGAAACATATATGCAAAGCATCCAAACAGTACCATTCGCCAATTTTTTGTTCATCAAGTTTAAGTGAACAATGAGCCCCATTGTTAATCCTTTATCGGAAATTGTTTGTAACTTTCGACAAGTAGAACATTGAATGGAACAGGTAGACGGTTGAAATCTTTGTATCTATTGCTTCCATATAGTCCAAGAAACATGTACGCAAAGCATCCAAACAGTACCATTCGCCAATTTTTTGTCCTTCAAGTTTAAGTGAACAATGAGCCCCATTGTTAATCCTTTATCGGAAATTATTTCTAACTTTCGACAAGTAGAACAAGGAATCGAACAGGTAGACGGTAGAAATCTTTGTATATATTGCTTCTATATAGTCTAAGAAACATATATGCAAAGCATCCAAACAGTACCATTCGCCAATTTTTTGTTCATCAAGTTTAAGTGAACAATGAGCCCCATTGTTAATCCTTTATCGGAAATTGTTTGTAACTTTCGACAAGTAGAACAATGAATGGAACAGGTAGACTGTTGAAATCATTGTATATATTGCTTCTATATAGTCTAAGAAACATATATGCAAAGCATCCAAACAGTACAATTCGCCAATTTTTTGTTCTTCATGTTTAAGTAAACTACGATCCCCATTGTTAATCCCTTAACGGAAATTATTTGTAACTTTCGACAAGTAGAACAGTGAATGGAACAGGTAGACGGTTGAAATCTTTGTATATATTGCTTCTATATAGTATCGGAAACATATATGCAAAGCATCCAAACAGTACAATTCGCCAATTTTCTGTTCTTCAAGTTTTAGTAAACTACGATCCTCATTGTTAATCCCTTATCGGAAATTATTTGTAACTTTCGAAAAGTAGAACAATGAATGGAACTGGTAGACGGTTGAAATCTTTTAATATATTGCTTCTATATAGTCTAATAAACATATATGCAAAGCATCCAAACAGTACCAGTCGCCAATTTTTTGTTCTTCAAGTTTAAGTGAACAACGAGGCACATTGATAATCATGAAACGGAAATTATTTGTAACTTTCGACAAGATGAACAATGAATAGAACAGGTAGACGGTTGAAATCTTTGTATATGTTGCTTCTATATAGTCTAAGAAACCTATATGCGAAACATCTAAACAGTAACATTCGCCAATTTTTTGATCTTCAAGTTTAAGTGAATAGCGAGCCCCATTGATAATCATGAAATGGAAATTATTTGTAACTTTCGACAAGTAGAACAGTGAATGGAACAGGTAGACGGTTGAAATCTTTGTATATATTGCTTCTATATAGTATAAGAAACATATATGCAAAGCATCCAAACAGTACAATTCGCCAATTTTTTGTTCTTCAAGTTTAAGTGAACAATGAGCCCCAATGGTTAATCCGTTATCGGAAATTATTTGTAACTTTCGACAAGTAGAACAATGAATGGAACAGGTAGACGCTTGCAATCCTTGTATATATTGCTTCCATATAGTCTAAGAAACATGTACGCAAAGCATCCAAACAGTACCATTCGCCAATCTTTTGTCCTTCAAGTTTAAGTGAACAATGAGCCCCATTGTTAATCCTTTATCGGAAATTGTTTGTAACTTTCGACAAGTAGAACATTGAATGGAACAGGTAGACGGTTGAAATCTTTGTATATATTGCTTCTATATAATCTAAGAAACATATATGCAAAGCATCCAAACAGTACAATTCGCCAATTTTTTGTTCTTCAAGTTTAAGTGAACAATGAGCCCCAATGGTTAATCCGTTATCGGAAATTATTTGTAGCTTTCGACAAGTAGAACAATGAATGGAACAGGTAGACGGTTGAAATCTTTGTATATATTGCTTCTATATAATCTAAGAAACATATATGCAAAGCATCTAAACAGTAACAATCGCCAATTTTTTGATCTTCAAGTTTAAGTGAACAGCGAGCCCCATTGATAATCATGAAATGGAAATTATTTGTAACTTTCTACAAGTAGAACAATGAATAGTACAGGTAGACGGGTGAAATCTTTCTATATATTGCTTCTAAATAGTCTAAGAAACATCTATGCAAAGCATCCAAACAGTACAATTCGCCAATTTTTTGTTCTTCAAGTTTATGTGAACTACGAGCCCCATTGTTAATCCTTTAACGGAAATTAATTGTAACTTTCTACAAGTAGAACAATGATTGGAACACGTAGACGGTTGAAATCTTTGTATATATTGCTTCCATATAGTCTAAGAAACATATATGCAAAGCATCCAAACAGTACCATTCGCCAATTTTTTGTTCTTCAAGTTTAAGTGAACAATGAGACCCATTGTTAATCCTTTATCGGAAATTATTTGTAACTTTCGACAAGTAGATCAATGAATGGAACAGGTAGACGGTTGAAATCTTTGTATATATTGCTTCTATATAGTCTAAGAAACATATATGCAAAGCATCCAAACAGTACAATTCGCCAATTTTTTGTTCTTCAAGTTTAACTGAACTACGAGCCCCATTGTTAATACTTTAACGGAAATTATTTGTAACTTGCGACAAGTAGAACAATGAATGGAACAGGTAGACGGTTGAAATCAATGTATATATTGCTTCTATATAGTCTATGTAACATATATGCAAAGCATCCAAACAGTACCATTCGCCACTTTTTTGTTCTTCAAGTTTAAGTGAACAATGAGCCCCAATGGTTAATACTTTATCGGAAATTATTTGTTATTTTCGACAAGTAGAACAATGAATGGAACAGGTAAACGGTTGAAATATTTGTATATATTGCTTCTATATAATCTAAGAAACATATATGCAAAGCATCTAAACAGTAACAATCGCCAATTTTTTGATCTTCAAGTTTAAGTGAACAGCGAGCCCCATTGATAATCATGAAATGGAAATTATTTGTAACTTTCTACAAGTAGAACAATGAATAGTACAGGTAGACGGGTGAAATCTTTCTATATATTGCTTCTAAATAGTCTAAGAAACATCTATGCAAAGCATCCAAACAGTACAATTCGCCAATTTTTTGTTCTTCAAGTTTAAGTGAACTACGAGCCCCACTGTTAATCCTTTAACGGAAATTAATTGTAACTTTCGACAAGTAGAACAATGAATGGAACAGGTAGACGGTTGAAATCATTGTATATATTGCTTCCATGTAGTTTAAGAAACATGTACGCAAAGCATCCAAACAGTACCATTCGCCAATTTTTTGTCCTTCAAGTTTAAGTAAACTACGATCCCCATTGTTAGTCCCTGAACGGAAATTATTTGTAACTTTCTACAAGTAGAAGAATGAATAGTACAGGTAGACGGGTGAAATCTTTCTATATATTGCTTCTAAATAGTCTAAGAAACATCTATGCAAAGCATCCAAACAGTACAATTCGCCAATTTTTTGTTCTTCAAGTTTATGTGAACTACGAGCCCCATTGTTAATCCTTTAACGGAAATTAATTGTAACTTTCTACAAGTAGAACAATGAATGGAACTGGTAGACGGTTGAAATCTTTGTATATATTGCTTCTATATAATCTAAGAAACATATATGCAAAGCATCTAAACAGTAACAATCGCCAATTGTTTGTCCTTCAAGTTTAAGTGAACAATGAGCCCCATTGTTAATCCTTTATCGGAAATTATTTCTAACTTTCGACAAGTAGAACAAGGAATCGAACAGGTAGACGGTAGAAATCTTTGTATATATTGCTTCTATATAGTCTAAGAAACATATATGCAAAGCATCCAAACAGTACAATTCGCCTATTTCTTGTTCTTCAAGTTTAAGTAAACTACGATCCCCATTGTTAATCCCTTAACGGAAATTATTTGTAACTTTCGACAAGTAGAACAATGAATGGAACAGGTAGACGGTTGAAATCTTTGTATATATTGCTTCTATAAAGTCTAAGAAACATATATGCAAATCATCCAAACAGTACAATTCGCCAATTATTTGTTCTTCAAGTTTAACTGAACTACGAGCCCCATTGTTAATACTTTAACGGAAATTATTTGTAACTTTCGACAAGTAGAACAATGAATGGAACAGGTAGCCGGTTGAAATCAATGTATATATTGCTTCTATATAGTCTAAGAAACATATATGCAAAGCATCCAAACAGTACCATTCGCCAATTTTTTGTTCTTCAAGTTTAAGTGAACGACGAGCCCCATTGTTAATCCTTTAAAGGAAATTATTTGTAAATTTCGACAAGTAGAACAATGATTGGAACACGTAGACGGTTGAAATCTTTGTATATATTGCTTCCATGTAGTCTAAGAAACATGTACGCAAAGCATCCAAACAATACCATTCGCCAATTTTTTGTTCTTCAAGTTTAAGTGAACAATGAGCCCCAATGGTTAATCCTTTATCGGAAATTATCTGTAATTTTCGACAAGTAGAACAATGAATGGAACTGGTAGACGGTTGAAATCTTTGTATATATTGCTTCTATATAATCTAAGAAACATATATGCAAAGCATCCAAACAGTACAATTCGACAATTTTTTGTTCTTCAAGTTTAGTGAACAATGAGCCCCAATGGTTAATCCTTTATCGGAAATTATTTGTAATTTTCGACAAGTAGAACAATGAATGGAACAGGTAGACGGTTGAAATCTTTGTATATATTGCTTCTATATAATCTAAGAAACATATATGCAAAGCATCCAAACAGTACCATTCGCCAATTTTTTGTTCTTCAAGTTTAAGTGAAATACGAGCCCCATTGTTAATACTTTAACGGAAATTATTTGTAACTTGCGAGAAGTAGAACAATGAATAGTACAGGTAGACAGGTGAAATCTTTCTATATATTGCTTCTAAATAGTCTAAGAAACACATATGCAAAGCATCCAAACAGCACAATTCGCCAATTTTTTGTTCTACAAGTTTAAGTGAACTACGAGCCCCATTGTTAATCCTTTAAAGGAAATTATTTGTAAATTTCGACAAGTAGAACAATGAATGGATCAGGTAGACGGTTGAAATCATTGTATATGTTGCTTCTATATAACCTACGAAACATATATGAAAAGCATCCAAACAGTACAATTCGCCAATTTATTGTTCTTCAAGTTTAAGCGAACAACGAGCCCCATTGTTAATCCTTTAAAGGAAATTATTTGTAACTTTCGACAAGTAGAACAATGAATGGAACAGGTAGACGGTTGAAATCTTTGTATATATTGCTTCTATACAATCTAAGAAACATATATGCAAAGCATCTAAACAGTAACAATCGCCAATTTTTTGATCTTCAAGTTTAAGTGAACAGCGAGCCCCATTGATAATCATGAAATGGAAATTATTTGTAACTTTCTACAAGTAGAACAATGAATAGTACAGGTAGGCGGGTGAAATCTTTCTATATATTGCTTCTAAATAGTCTAAGAAACATCTATGCAAAGCATCCAAACAGTACAATTCGCCAATTTTTTGTTCTTCAAGTTTATGTGAACTACGAGCCCCATTGTTAATCCTTTAACGGAAATTAATTGTAACTTTCTACAAGTAGAACAATGATTGGAACACGTAGACGGTTGACATCTTTGTATATATTGCTTCCATATAGTCTAAGAAACATATATGCAAAGCATCCAAACAGTACCATTCGCCAATTTTTTGTTCTTCAAGTTTAAGTGAACAATGAGACCCATTGATAATCATGAAATGGAAATTATTTGTAACTTTCTACAAGTAGAACAATGAATAGTACAGGTAGACGGGTGAAATCTTTCTATATATTGCTTCTAAATAGTCTAAGAAACATCTATGCAAAGCATCCAAACAGTACAATTCGCCAATTTTTTGTTCTTCAAGTTTATGTGAACTACGAGCCCCATTGTTAATCCTTTAACGGAAATTAATTGTAACTTTCTACAAGTAGAACAATGATTGGAACACGTAGACGGTTGAAATCTTTGTATATATTGCTTCCATATAGTCTAAGAAACATATATGCAAAGCATCCAAACAGTACAATTCGCCAATTTTCTGTTCTTCAAGTTTTAGTAAACTACGATCCCCATTGTTAATCCCTTATCGGAAATTATTTGTAACTTTCGAAAAGTAGAACAATGAATGGAACTGGTAGACGGTTGAAATCTTTTAATATATTGCTTCTATATAGTCTAATAAACATATATGCAAAGCATCCAAACAATACCAGTCGCCAATTTTTTGTTCTTCAAGTTTAAGTGAACAACGAGGCACATTGATAATCATGAAACGGAAATTATTTGTAACTTTCGACAAGATGAACAATGAATAGAACAGGTAGACGGTTGAAATCTTTGTATATGTTGCTTCTATATAGTCTAAGAAACCTATATGCGAAACATCTAAACAGTAACATTCGCCAATTTTTTGATCTTCAAGTTTAAGTGAACAGCGAGCCCCATTGATAATCATGAAATGGAAATTATTTGTAACTTTCGACAAGTAGAACAGTGAATGGAACAGGTAGACGGTTGAAATCTTTGTATATATTGCTTCTATATAGTATAAGAAACATATATGCAAAGCATCCAAACAGTACAATTCGCCAATTTTTTGTTCTTCTAGTTTAAGTGAACAATGAGCCCCAATGGTTAATCCGTTATCGGAAATTATTTGTAGCTTTCGACAAGTAGAACAATGAATGGAACAGGTAGACGGTTGAAATCATTGTATATATTGCTTCCATGTAGTTTAAGAAACATGTACGCAAAGCATCCAAACAGTACCATTCGCCAATTTTTTGTCCTTCAAGTTTAAGTAAACTACGATCCCCATTGTTAGTCCCTTAACGGAAATTATTTGTAACTTTCTACAAGTAGAACAATGAATAGTACAGGTAGACGGGTGAAATCTTTCTATATATTGCTTCTAAATAGTCTAAGAAACATCTATGCAAAGCATCCAAACAGTACAATTCGCCAATTTTTTGTTCTTCAAGTTTATGTGAACTACGAGCCCCATTGTTAATCCTTTAACGGAAATTAATTGTAACTTTCTACAAGTAGAACAATGAATGGAACTGGTAGACGGTTGAAATCTTTGTATATATTGCTTCTATATAATCTAAGAAACATATATGCAAAGCATCCAAACAGTACCATTCGCCAATTTTTTGTTCTTCAAGTTTAAGTGAACGACGAGCCCCATTGTTAATCCTTTAAAGGAAATTATTTGTAAATTTCGACAAGTAGAACAATGATTGGAACACGTAGACGGTTGAAATCTTTGTAGATATTGCTTCCATGTAGTCTAAGAAACATGTACGCAAAGCATCCAAACAATTCCATTCGCCAATTTTTTGTTCTTCAAGTTTAAGTGAACAATGAGCCCCAATGGTTAATCCTTTATCGGAAATTATCTGTAATTTTCGACAAGTAGAACAATGAATGGAACTGGTAGACGGTTGAAATCTTTGTATATATTGCTTCTATATAGTCTAAGAAACATATATGCAAAGCATCCAAACAGTACAATTCGCCAATTTATTGTTCTTCAAGTTTAAGTGAACAACGAGCCCCATTGTTAATCCTTTAAAGGAAATTATTTGTAAATTTCGACAAGTAGAACAATGATTGGAACACGTAGACGGTTGAAATCTTTGTATATATTGCTTCCATATAGTCTAAGAAACATGTACGCAAAGCATCCAAACAGTACCGTTCGCCAATTTATTGTTCTTCAAGTTTAAGTGAACAACGAGCCCCATTGTTAATCCTTTAAAGGAAATTATTTGTAAATTTCGACAAGTAGAACAATGAATGGATCAGGTAGACGGTTGAAGTCTTTGTATACATTGGTTCCATATAGTCTAAGAAAAATATATGCAAAGCATCCAAACAGTACCATTCGCCAATTTTTTGTTCTTTAAGTTTAAGTGAACTACGAGCCCCATTGATAATCATGAAATGGAAATTATTTGTAACTTTCTACAAGTAGAACAATGAATAGTACAGGTAGACGGGTGAAATCTTTCTATATATTGCATCTAAATAGTCTAAGAAACATATATGCAAAGCATCCAAACAGTACCATTCGCCAATTTTTTGTTCTTCAAGTTTAAGTGAACTACGAGCCCCATTGTTAATCCTTTAAAGGAAATTATTTGTGAATTTCGACAAGTAGAACAATGAATGGAACAGGTAGACTGTTGAAATCATTGTATATATTGCTTCTATGTAGTCTAAGAAACATATATGCAAAGCATCCAAAAAGTACAATTCGCCAATTTTTTGTTCTTCAAGTTTATGTGAACTACGAGCCCCATTGTTAATCCTTTAACGGAAATTATTTGTAACTTTCGACAAGTAGAACAATGAATGGAACAGGTAGACGGTTGAAATCTTTGTATATATTGCTTCTATACAATCTAAGAAACATATATGCAAAGCATCTAAACAGTAACAATCGCCAATTTTTTGATCTTCAAGTTTAAGTGAACAGCGAGCCCCATTGATAATCATGAAATGGAAATTATTTGTAACTTTCTACAAGTAGAACAATGAATAGTACAGGTAGACGGGTGAAATCTTTCTATATATTGCTTCTAAATAGTCTAAGAAACATCTATGCAAAGCATCCAAACAGTACAATTCGCCAATTTTTTGTTCTTCAAGTTTATGTGAACTACGAGCCCCATTGTTAATCCTTTAACGGAAATTAATTGTAACTTTCTACAAGTAGAACAATGATTGGAGCACGTAGACGGTTGAAATCTTTGTATATATTGCTTCCATATAGTCTAAGAAACATATATGCAAAGCATCCAAACAGTACCATTCGCCAATTTTTTGTTCTTCAAGTTTAAGTGAAATACGAGCCCCATTGTTAATACTTTAACGGAAATTATTTGTAACTTGCGAGAAGTAGAACAATGAATAGTACAGGTAGACAGGTGAAATCTTTCTATATATTGCTTCTAAATAGTCTAAGAAACACATATGCAAAGCATCCAAACAGCACAATTCGCCAATTTTTTGTTCTACAAGTTTAAGTGAACTACGAGCCCCATTGTTAATCCTTTAAAGGAAATTATTTGTAAATTTCGACAAGTAGAACAATGAATGGATCAGGTAGACGGTTGAAATCATTGTATATGTTGCTTCTATATAACCTACGAAACATATATGCAAAGCATCCAAACAGTACAATTCGCCAATTTATTGTTCTTCAAGTTTAAGCGAACAACGAGCCCCATTGTTAATCCTTTAAAGGAAATTATTTGTAATTTTCGACAAGTAGAACAATGAATGGAACAGGTAGACGGTTGAAATCTTTGTATATATTGCTTCTATACAATCTAAGAAACATATATGCAAAGCATCTAAACAGTAACAATCGCCAATTTTTTGATCTTCAAGTTTAAGTGAACAGCGAGCCCCATTGATAATCATGAAATGGAAATTATTTGTAACTTTCTACAAGTAGAACAATGAATAGTACAGGTAGGCGGGTGAAATCTTTCTATATATTGCTTCTAAATAGTCTAAGAAACATCTATGCAAAGCATCCAAACAGTACAATTCGCCAATTTTTTGTTCTTCAAGTTTATGTGAACTACGAGCCCCATTGTTAATCCTTTAACGGAAATTAATTGTAACTTTCTACAAGTAGAACAATGATTGGAACACGTAGACGGTTGAAATCTTTGTATATATTGCTTCCATATAGTCTAAGAAACATATATGCAAAGCATCCAAACAGTACCATTCGCCAATTTTTTGTTCTTCAAGTTTAAGTGAACAATGAGACCCATTGATAATCATGAAATGGAAATTATTTGTAACTTTCTACAAGTAGAACAATGAATAGTACAGGTAGACGGGTGAAATCTTTCTATATATTGCTTCTAAATAGTCTAAGAAACATCTATGCAAAGCATCCAAACAGTACAATTCGCCAATTTTTTGTTCTTCAAGTTTATGTGAACTACGAGCCCCATTGTTAATCCTTTAACGGAAATTAATTGTAACTTTCGACAAGTAGAACAATGAATGGAACAGGTAGACGGTTGAAATCATTGTATATATTGCTTCCATGTAGTTTAAGAAACATGTACGCAAAGCATCCAAACAGTACCATTCGCCAATTTTTTGTCCTTCAAGTTTAAGTAAACTACGATCCCCATTGTTAGTCCCTGAACGGAAATTATTTGTAACTTTCTACAAGTAGAAGAATGAATAGTACAGGTAGACGGGTGAAATCTTTCTATATATTGCTTCTAAATAGTCTAAGAAACATCTATGCAAAGCATCCAAACAGTACAATTCGCCAATTTTTTGTTCTTCAAGTTTATGTGAACTACGAGCCCCATTGTTAATCCTTTAACGGAAATTAATTGTAACTTTCTACAAGTAGAACAATGAATGGAACTGGTAGACGGTTGAAATCTTTGTATATATTGCTTCTATATAATCTAAGAAACATATATGCAAAGCATCTAAACAGTAACAATCGCCAATTGTTTGTCCTTCAAGTTTAAGTGAACAATGAGCCCCATTGTTAATCCTTTATCGGAAATTATTTCTAACTTTCGACAAGTAGAACAAGGAATCGAACAGGTAGACGGTAGAAATCTTTGTATATATTGCTTCTATATAGTCTAAGAAACATATATGCAAAGCATCCAAACAGTACAATTCGCCTATTTCTTGTTCTTCAAGTTTAAGTAAACTACGATCCCCATTGTTAATCCCTTAACGGAAATTATTTGTAACTTTCGACAAGTAGAACAATGAATGGAACAGGTAGACGGTTGAAATCTTTGTATATATTGCTTCTATAAAGTCTAAGAAACATATATGCAAATCATCCAAACAGTACAATTCGCCAATTATTTGTTCTTCAAGTTTAACTGAACTACGAGCCCCATTGTTAATACTTTAACGGAAATTATTTGTAACTTTCGACAAGTAGAACAATGAATGGAACAGGTAGCCGGTTGAAATCAATGTATATATTGCTTCTATATAGTCTAAGAAACATATATGCAAAGCATCCAAACAGTACCATTCGCCAATTTTTTGTTCTTCAAGTTTAAGTGAACGACGAGCCCCATTGTTAATCCTTTAAAGGAAATTATTTGTAAATTTCGACAAGTAGAACAATGATTGGAACACGTAGACGGTTGAAATCTTTGTATATATTGCTTCCATGTAGTCTAAGAAACATGTACGCAAAGCATCCAAACAATACCATTCGCCAATTTTTTGTTCTTCAAGTTTAAGTGAACAATGAGCCCCAATGGTTAATCCTTTATCGGAAATTATCTGTAATTTTCGACAAGTAGAACAATGAATGGAACTGGTAGACGGTTGAAATCTTTGTACATATTGCTTCTATATAATCTAAGAAACATATATGCAAAGCATCCAAACAGTACAATTCGACAATTTTTTGTTCTTCAAGTTTAGTGAACAATGAGCCCCAATGGTTAATCCTTTATCGGAAATTATTTGTAATTTTCGACAAGTAGAACAATGAATGGAACAGGTAGACGGTTGAAATCTTTGTATATATTGCTTCTATATAATCTAAGAAACATATATGCAAAGCATCCAAACAGTACCATTCGCCAATTTTTTGTTCTTCAAGTTTAAGTGAAATACGAGCCCCATTGTTAATACTTTAACGGAAATTATTTGTAACTTGCGAGAAGTAGAACAATGAATAGTACAGGTAGACAGGTGAAATCTTTCTATATATTGCTTCTAAATAGTCTAAGAAACACATATGCAAAGCATCCAAACAGCACAATTCGCCAATTTTTTGTTCTACAAGTTTAAGTGAACTACGAGCCCCATTGTTAATCCTTTAAAGGAAATTATTTGTAAATTTCGACAAGTAGAACAATGAATGGATCAGGTAGACGGTTGAAATCATTGTATATGTTGCTTCTATATAACCTACGAAACATATATGAAAAGCATCCAAACAGTACAATTCGCCAATTTATTGTTCTTCAAGTTTAAGCGAACAACGAGCCCCATTGTTAATCCTTTAAAGGAAATTATTTGTAACTTTCGACAAGTAGAACAATGAATGGAACAGGTAGACGGTTGAAATCTTTGTATATATTGCTTCTATACAATCTAAGAAACATATATGCAAAGCATCTAAACAGTAACAATCGCCAATTTTTTGATCTTCAAGTTTAAGTGAACAGCGAGCCCCATTGATAATCATGAAATGGAAATTATTTGTAACTTTCTACAAGTAGAACAATGAATAGTACAGGTAGGCGGGTGAAATCTTTCTATATATTGCTTCTAAATAGTCTAAGAAACATCTATGCAAAGCATCCAAACAGTACAATTCGCCAATTTTTTGTTCTTCAAGTTTATGTGAACTACGAGCCCCATTGTTAATCCTTTAACGGAAATTAATTGTAACTTTCTACAAGTAGAACAATGATTGGAACACGTAGACGGTTGACATCTTTGTATATATTGCTTCCATATAGTCTAAGAAACATATATGCAAAGCATCCAAACAGTACCATTCGCCAATTTTTTGTTCTTCAAGTTTAAGTGAACAATGAGACCAATTGATAATCATGAAATGGAAATTATTTGTAACTTTCTACAAGTAGAACAATGAATAGTACAGGTAGACGGGTGAAATCTTTCTATATATTGCTTCTAAATAGTCTAAGAAACATCTATGCAAAGCATCCAAACAGTACAATTCGCCAATTTTTTGTTCTTCAAGTTTATGTGAACTACGAGCCCCATTGTTAATCCTTTAACGGAAATTAATTGTAACTTTCTACAAGTAGAACAATGATTGGAACACGTAGACGGTTGAAATCTTTGTATATATTGCTTCCATATAGTCTAAGAAACATATATGCAAAGCATCCAAACAGTACAATTCGCCAATTTTCTGTTCTTCAAGTTTTAGTAAACTACGATCCCCATTGTTAATCCCTTATCGGAAATTATTTGTAACTTTCGAAAAGTAGAACAATGAATGGAACTGGTAGACGGTTGAAATCTTTTAATATATTGCTTCTATATAGTCTAATAAACATATATGCAAAGCATCCAAACAATACCAGTCGCCAATTTTTTGTTCTTCAAGTTTAAGTGAACAACGAGGCACATTGATAATCATGAAACGGAAATTATTTGTAACTTTCGACAAGATGAACAATGAATAGAACAGGTAGACGGTTGAAATCTTTGTATATGTTGCTTCTATATAGTCTAAGAAACCTATATGCGAAACATCTAAACAGTAACATTCGCCAATTTTTTGATCTTCAAGTTTAAGTGAACAGCGAGCCCCATTGATAATCATGAAATGGAAATTATTTGTAACTTTCGACAAGTAGAACAGTGAATGGAACAGGTAGACGGTTGAAATCTTTGTATATATTGCTTCTATATAGTATAAGAAACATATATGCAAAGCATCCAAACAGTACAATTCGCCAATTTTTTGTTCTTCTAGTTTAAGTGAACAATGAGCCCCAATGGTTAATCCGTTATCGGAAATTATTTGTAGCTTTCGACAAGTAGAACAATGAATGGAACAGGTAGACGGTTGAAATCATTGTATATATTGCTTCCATGTAGTTTAAGAAACATGTACGCAAAGCATCCAAACAGTACCATTCGCCAATTTTTTGTCCTTCAAGTTTAAGTAAACTACGATCCCCATTGTTAGTCCCTTAACGGAAATTATTTGTAACTTTCTACAAGTAGAACAATGAATAGTACAGGTAGACGGGTGAAATCTTTCTATATATTGCTTCTAAATAGTCTAAGAAACATCTATGCAAAGCATCCAAACAGTACAATTCGCCAATTTTTTGTTCTTCAAGTTTATGTGAACTACGAGCCCCATTGTTAATCCTTTAACGGAAATTAATTGTAACTTTCTACAAGTAGAACAATGAATGGAACTGGTAGACGGTTGAAATCTTTGTATATATTGCTTCTATATAATCTAAGAAACATATATGCAAAGCATCCAAACAGTACCATTCGCCAATTTTTTGTTCTTCAAGTTTAAGTGAACGACGAGCCCCATTGTTAATCCTTTAAAGGAAATTATTTGTAAATTTCGACAAGTAGAACAATGATTGGAACACGTAGACGGTTGAAATCTTTGTATATATTGCTTCCATGTAGTCTAAGAAACATGTACGCAAAGCATCCAAACAATTCCATTCGCCAATTTTTTGTTCTTCAAGTTTAAGTGAACAATGAGCCCCAATGGTTAATCCTTTATCGGAAATTATCTGTAATTTTCGACAAGTAGAACAATGAATGGAACTGGTAGACGGTTGAAATCTTTGTATATATTGCTTCTATATAGTCTAAGAAACATATATGCAAAGCATCCAAACAGTACAATTCGCCAATTTATTGTTCTTCAAGTTTAAGTGAACAACGAGCCCCATTGTTAATCCTTTAAAGGAAATTATTTGTAAATTTCGACAAGTAGAACAATGATTGGAACACGTAGACGGTTGAAATCTTTGTATATATTGCTTCCATATAGTCTAAGAAACATGTACGCAAAGCATCCAAACAGTACCGTTCGCCAATTTATTGTTCTTCAAGTTTAAGTGAACAACGAGCCCCATTGTTAATCCTTTAAAGGAAATTATTTGTAAATTTCGACAAGTAGAACAATGAATGGATCAGGTAGACGGTTGAAGTCTTTGTATACATTGGTTCCATATAGTCTAAGAAAAATATATGCAAAGCATCCAAACAGTACCATTCGCCAATTTTTTGTTCTTTAAGTTTAAGTGAACTACGAGCCCCATTGATAATCATGAAATGGAAATTATTTGTAACTTTCTACAAGTAGAACAATGAATAGTACAGGTAGACGGGTGAAATCTTTCTATATATTGCATCTAAATAGTCTAAGAAACATATATGCAAAGCATCCAAACAGTACCATTCGCCAATTTTTTGTTCTTCAAGTTTAAGTGAACTACGAGCCCCATTGTTAATCCTTTAAAGGAAATTATTTGTGAATTTCGACAAGTAGAACAATGAATGGAACAGGTAGACTGTTGAAATCATTGTATATATTGCTTCTATGTAGTCTAAGAAACATATATGCAAAGCATCCAAAAAGTACAATTCGCCAATTTTTTGTTCTTCAAGTTTATGTGAACTACGAGCCCCATTGTTAATCCTTTAACGGAAATTATTTGTAACTTTCGACAAGTAGAACAATGAATGGAACAGGTAGACGGTTGAAATCTTTGTATATATTGCTTCTATACAATCTAAGAAACATATATGCAAAGCATCTAAACAGTAACAATCGCCAATTTTTTGATCTTCAAGTTTAAGTGAACAGCGAGCCCCATTGATAATCATGAAATGGAAATTATTTGTAACTTTCTACAAGTAGAACAATGAATAGTACAGGTAGACGGGTGAAATCTTTCTATATATTGCTTCTAAATAGTCTAAGAAACATCTATGCAAAGCATCCAAACAGTACAATTCGCCAATTTTTTGTTCTTCAAGTTTATGTGAACTACGAGCCCCATTGTTAATCCTTTAACGGAAATTAATTGTAACTTTCTACAAGTAGAACAATGATTGGAGCACGTAGACGGTTGAAATCTTTGTATATATTGCTTCCATATAGTCTAAGAAACATATATGCAAAGCATCCAAACAGTACCATTCGCCAATTTTTTGTTCTTCAAGTTTAAGTGAAATACGAGCCCCATTGTTAATACTTTAACGGAAATTATTTGTAACTTGCGAGAAGTAGAACAATGAATAGTACAGGTAGACAGGTGAAATCTTTCTATATATTGCTTCTAAATAGTCTAAGAAACACATATGCAAAGCATCCAAACAGCACAATTCGCCAATTTTTTGTTCTACAAGTTTAAGTGAACTACGAGCCCCATTGTTAATCCTTTAAAGGAAATTATTTGTAAATTTCGACAAGTAGAACAATGAATGGATCAGGTAGACGGTTGAAATCATTGTATATGTTGCTTCTATATAACCTACGAAACATATATGCAAAGCATCCAAACAGTACAATTCGCCAATTTATTGTTCTTCAAGTTTAAGCGAACAACGAGCCCCATTGTTAATCCTTTAAAGGAAATTATTTGTAATTTTCGACAAGTAGAACAATGAATGGAACAGGTAGACGGTTGAAATCTTTGTATATATTGCTTCTATACAATCTAAGAAACATATATGCAAAGCATCTAAACAGTAACAATCGCCAATTTTTTGATCTTCAAGTTTAAGTGAACAGCGAGCCCCATTGATAATCATGAAATGGAAATTATTTGTAACTTTCTACAAGTAGAACAATGAATAGTACAGGTAGGCGGGTGAAATCTTTCTATATATTGCTTCTAAATAGTCTAAGAAACATCTATGCAAAGCATCCAAACAGTACAATTCGCCAATTTTTTGTTCTTCAAGTTTATGTGAACTACGAGCCCCATTGTTAATCCTTTAACGGAAATTAATTGTAACTTTCTACAAGTAGAACAATGATTGGAACACGTAGACGGTTGAAATCTTTGTATATATTGCTTCCATATAGTCTAAGAAACATATATGCAAAGCATCCAAACAGTACCATTCGCCAATTTTTTGTTCTTCAAGTTTAAGTGAACAATAAGACCCATTGATAATCATGAAATGGAAATTATTTGTAACTTTCTACAAGTAGAACAATGAATAGTACAGGTAGACGGGTGAAATCTTTCTATATATTGCTTCTAAATAGTCTAAGAAACATCTATGCAAAGCATCCAAACAGTACAATTCGCCAATTTTTTGTTCTTCAAGTTTATGTGAACTACGAGCCCCATTGTTAATCCTTTAACGGAAATTAATTGTAACTTTCTACAAGTAGAACAATGATTGGAACACGTAGACGGTTGAAATCTTTGTATATATTGCTTCCATATAGTCTAAGAAACATATATGCAAAGCATCCAAACAGTACAATTCGCCAATTTTCTGTTCTTCAAGTTTTAGTAAACTACGATCCCCATTGTTAATCCCTTATCGGAAATTATTTGTAACTTTCGAAAAGTAGAACAATGAATGGAACTGGTAGACGGTTGAAATCTTTTAATATATTGCTTCTATATAGTCTAATAAACATATATGCAAAGCATCCAAACAGTACCAGTCGCCAATTTTTTGTTCTTCAAGTTTAAGTGAACAACGAGGCACATTGATAATCATGAAACGGAAATTATTTGTAACTTTCGACAAGATGAACAATGAATAGAACAGGTAGACGGTTGAAATCTTTGTATATGTTGCTTCTATATAGTCTAAGAAACCTATATGCGAAACATCTAAACAGTAACATTCGCCAATTTTTTGATCTTCAAGTTTAAGTGAACAGCGAGCCCCATTGATAATCATGAAATGGAAATTATTTGTAACTTTCGACAAGTAGAACAGTGAATGGAACAGGTAGACGGTTGAAATCTTTGTATATATTGCTTCTATATAGTATAAGAAACATATATGCAAAGCATCCAAACAGTACAATTCGCCAATTTTTTGTTCTTCTAGTTTAAGTGAACAATGAGCCCCAATGGTTAATCCGTTATCGGAAATTATTTGTAGCTTTCGACAAGTAGAACAATGAATGGAACAGGTAGACGGTTGAAATCATTGTATATATTGCTTCCATGTAGTTTAAGAAACATGTACGCAAAGCATCCAAACAGTACCATTCGCCAATTTTTTGTCCTTCAAGTTTAAGTAAACTACGATCCCCATTGTTAGTCCCTTAACGGAAATTATTTGTAACTTTCTACAAGTAGAACAATGAATAGTACAGGTAGACGGGTGAAATCTTTCTATATATTGCTTCTAAATAGTCTAAGAAACATCTATGCAAAGCATCCAAACAGTACAATTCGCCAATTTTTTGTTCTTCAAGTTTATGTGAACTACGAGCCCCATTGTTAATCCTTTAACGGAAATTAATTGTAACTTTCTACAAGTAGAACAATGAATGGAACTGGTAGACGGTTGAAATCTTTGTATATATTGCTTCTATATAATCTAAGAAACATATATGCAAAGCATCCAAACAGTACCATTCGCCAATTTTTTGTTCTTCAAGTTTAAGTGAACGACGAGCCCCATTGTTAATCCTTTAAAGGAAATTATTTGTAAATTTCGACAAGTAGAACAATGATTGGAACACGTAGACGGTTGAAATCTTTGTATATATTGCTTCCATGTAGTCTAAGAAATATGTACGCAAAGCATCCAAACAATTCCATTCGCCAATTTTTTGTTCTTCAAGTTTAAGTGAACAATGAGCCCCAATGGTTAATCCTTTATCGGAAATTATCTGTAATTTTCGACAAGTAGAACAATGAATGGAACTGGTAGACGGTTGAAATCTTTGTATATATTGCTTCTATATAGTCTAAGAAACATATATGCAAAGCATCCAAACAGTACAATTCGCCAATTTATTGTTCTTCAAGTTTAAGTGAACAACGAGCCCCATTGTTAATCCTTTAAAGGAAATTATTTGTAAATTTCGACAAGTAGAACAATGATTGGAACACGTAGACGGTTGAAATCTTTGTATATATTGCTTCCATATAGTCTAAGAAACATGTACGCAAAGCATCCAAACAGTACCGTTCGCCAATTTTTTGTTCTTCAAGTTAAAGTGAACAATGAGCCCCATTGTTAATCCTTTATCGGAAATTATTTGTAACTTTCGACAAGTAGAACAGTGAATGGAACAGGTAGACGGTTGAAATCTTTGTATATATTGCTTCTATATAGTCTAAGAAACATATATGCAAAGCATCCAAACAGTACCATTCGCCAATTTTTTGTTCTTCAAGGTTAAGTGAACTACGAGCCCCATTGTTAATCCTTTAAAGGAAATTATTTGTGAATTTCGACAAGTAGAACAATGAATGGAACAGGTAGACTGTTGAAATCATTGTATATATTGCTTCTATGTAGTCTAAGAAACATATATGCAAAGCATCCAAAAAGTACAATTCGCCAATTTTTTGTTCTTCAAGTTTATGTGAACTACGAGCCCCATTGTTAATCCTTTAACGGAAATTATTTGTAACTTTCGACAAGTAGAACAATGAATGGAACAGGTAGACGGTTGAAATCTTTGTATATATTGCTTCTATACAATCTAAGAAACATATATGCAAAGCATCTAAACAGTAACAATCGCCAATTTTTTGATCTTCAAGTTTAAGTGAACAGCGAGCCCCATTGATAATCATGAAATGGAAATTATTTGTAACTTTCTACAAGTAGAACAATGAATAGTACAGGTAGACGGGTGAAATCTTTCTATATATTGCTTCTAAATAGTCTAAGAAACATCTATGCAAAGCATCCAAACAGTACAATTCGCCAATTTTTTGTTCTTCAAGTTTATGTGAACTACGAGCCCCATTGTTAATCCTTTAACGGAAATTAATTGTAACTTTCTACAAGTAGAACAATGATTGGAACACGTAGACGGTTGAAATCTTTGTATATATTGCTTCCATATAGTCTAAGAAACATATATGCAAAGCATCCAAACAGTACCATTCGCCAATTTTTTGTTCTTCAAGTTTAAGTGAACAATGAGACCCATTGATAATCATGAAATGGAAATTATTTGTAACTTTCTACAAGTAGAACAATGAATAGTACAGGTAGACGGGTGAAATCTTTCTATATATTGCTTCTAAATAGTCTAAGAAACATCTATGCAAAGCATCCAAACAGTACAATTCGCCAATTTTTTGTTCTTCAAGTTTATGTGAACTACGAGCCCCATTGTTAATCCTTTAACGGAAATTAAATGTAACTTTCTACAAGTAGAACAATGATTGGAACACGTAGACGGTTGAAATCTTTGTATATATTGCTTCCATATAGTCTAAGAAACATATATGCAAAGCATCCAAACAGTACAATTCGCCAATTTTCTGTTCTTCAAGTTTTAGTAAACTACGATCCCCATTGTTAATCCCTTATCGGAAATTATTTGTAACTTTCGAAAAGTAGAACAATGAATGGAACTGGTAGACGGTTGAAATCTTTTAATATATTGCTTCTATATAGTCTAATAAACATATATGCAAAGCATCCAAACAGTACCAGTCGCCAATTTTTTGTTCTTCAAGTTTAAGTGAACAACGAGGCACATTGATAATCATGAAACGGAAATTATTTGTAACTTTCGACAAGATGAACAATGAATAGAACAGGTAGACGGTTGAAATCTTTGTATATGTTGCTTCTATATAGTCTAAGAAACCTATATGCGAAACATCTAAACAGTAACATTCGCCAATTTTTTGATCTTCAAGTTTAAGTGAACAGCGAGCCCCATTGATAATCATGAAATGGAAATTATTTGTAACTTTCGACAAGTAGAACAGTGAATGGAACAGGTAGACGGTTGAAATCTTTGTATATATTGCTTCTATATAGTCTAAGAAACATATATGCAAAGCATCCAAACAGTACAATTCGCCAATTTATTGTTCTTCAAGTTTAAGTGAACAACGAGCCCCATTGTTAATCCTTTAAAGGAAATTATTTGTAAATTTCGACAAGTAGAACAATGATTGGAACACGTAGACGGTTGAAATCTTTGTATATATTGCTTCCATATAGTCTAAGAAACATGTACGCAAAGCATCCAAACAGTACCGTTCGCCAATTTTTTGTTCTTCAAGTTTAAGTAAACTACGAGCCCCATTGTTAATCCTTTATCGGAAATTATTTGTAACTTTCGACAAGTAGAACAGTGAATGGAACAGGTAGACGGTTGAAATCTTTGTATATATTGCTTCTATATAGTCTAAGAAACATATATGCAAAGCATCCAAACAGTACAATTCGCCAATTTATTGTTCTTCAAGTTTAAGTGAACAACGAGCCCCATTGTTAATCCTTTAAAGGAAATTATTTGTAAATTTCGACAAGTAGAACAATGATTGGAACACGTAGACGGTTGAAATCTTTGTATATATTGCTTCCATATAGTCTAAGAAACATGTACGCAAAGCATCCAAACAGTACCGTTCGCCAATTTTTTGTTCTTCAAGTTTAAGTAAACTACGAGCCCCATTGTTAATCCTTTAAAGGAAATTATTTGTAAATTTCGACAAGTAGAACATTGAATGGAACAGGTAGACGGTTGAAATCTTTGCATATATTGCTTCTATATAGTATAAGAAACATATATGCAAAGCATCCAAACAGCACAATTCGCCAATTTTTTGTTCTTCAAGTTAAAGTGAACAATGAGCCCCAATGGTTAATCCGTTATCGAAAATTATTTGTAACTTTCGACAAGTAGAACAATGAATGGAACTGGTAGACGGTTAAAATCTTTGTATATATTGCTTCTATATAGTCTAAGAAACATATATGCAAAGCATCTAAACAGTACCATTCGCCAATTTTTTGTTCATCAAGTTTAAGTGAACTACGAGCCCCATTGTTAATCCTTTAAAGGAAATTATTTGTAAATTTCGACAAGTAGAACAATGAATGGATCAGGTAGACGGTTGAAATCTTTGTATATATTGCTTCTATACAATCTAAGAAACATATATGCAAAGCATCTAAACAGTAACAATCGCCAATTTTTTGATCTTCAAGTTTAAGTGAACAGCGAGCCCCATTGATAATCATGAAATGGAAATTATTTGTAACTTTCTACAAGTAGAACAATGAATAGTACAGGTAGACGGGTGAAATCTTTCTATATATTGCTTCTAAATAGTCTAAGAAACATCTATGCAAAGCATCCAAACAGTACAATTCGCCAATTTTTTGTTCTTCAAGTTTATGTGAACTACGAGCCCCATTGTTAATCCTTTAACGGAAATTAATTGTAACTTTCTACAAGTAGAACAATGATTGGAACACGTAGACGGTTGAAATCTTTGTATATATTGCTTCCATATAGTCTAAGAAACATATATGCAAAGCATCCAAACAGTACCATTCGCCAATTTTTTGTTCTTCAAGTTTATGTGAACTACGAGCCCCATTGTTAATCCTTTAACGGAAATTAATTGTAACTTTCTACAAGTAGAACAATGATTGGAACACGTAGACGGTTGAAATCTTTGTATATATTGCTTCCATATAGTCTAAGAAACATATATGCAAAGCATCCAAACAGTACAATTCGCCAATTTTCTGTTCTTCAAGTTTTAGTAAACTACGATCCCCATTGTTAATCCCTTATCGGAAATTATTTGTAACTTTCGAAAAGTAGAACAATGAATGGAACTGGTAGACGGTTGAAATCTTTTAATATATTGCTTCTATATAGTCTAATAAACATATATGCAAAGCATCCAAACAGTACCAGTCGCCAATTTTTTGTTCTTCAAGTTTAAGTGAACAACGAGGCACATTGATAATCATGAAACGGAAATTATTTGTAACTTTCGACAAGATGAACAATGAATAGAACAGGTAGACGGTTGAAATCTTTGTATATGTTGCTTCTATATAGTCTAAGAAACCTATATGCGAAACATCTAAACAGTAACATTCGCCAATTTTTTGATCTTCAAGTTTAAGTGAACAGCGAGCCCCATTGATAATCATGAAATGGAAATTATTTGTAACTTTCGACAAGTAGAACAGTGAATGGAACAGGTAGACGGTTGAAATCTTTGTATATATTGCTTCTATATAGTCTAAGAAACATATATGCAAAGCATCCAAACAGTACAATTCGCCAATTTATTGTTCTTCAAGTTTAAGTGAACAACGAGCCCCATTGTTAATCCTTTAAAGGAAATTATTTGTAAATTTCGACAAGTAGAACAATGATTGGAACACGTAGACGGTTGAAATCTTTGTATATATTGCTTCCATATAGTCTAAGAAACATGTACGCAAAGCATCCAAACAGTACCGTTCGCCAATTTTTTGTTCTTCAAGTTTAAGTAAACTACGAGCCCCATTGTTAATCCTTTATCGGAAATTATTTGTAACTTTCGACAAGTAGAACAGTGAATGGAACAGGTAGACGGTTGAAATCTTTGTATATATTGCTTCTATATAGTCTAAGAAACATATATGCAAAGCATCCAAACAGTACAATTCGCCAATTTATTGTTCTTCAAGTTTAAGTGAACAACGAGCCCCATTGTTAATCCTTTAAAGGAAATTATTTGTAAATTTCGACAAGTAGAACAATGATTGGAACACGTAGACGGTTGAAATCTTTGTATATATTGCTTCCATATAGTCTAAGAAACATGTACGCAAAGCATCCAAACAGTACCGTTCGCCAATTTTTTGTTCTTCAAGTTTAAGTAAACTACGAGCCCCATTGTTAATCCTTTAAAGGAAATTATTTGTAAATTTCGACAAGTAGAACATTGAATGGAACAGGTAGACGGTTGAAATCTTTGCATATATTGCTTCTATATAGTATAAGAAACATATATGCAAAGCATCCAAACAGCACAATTCGCCAATTTTTTGTTCTTCAAGTTAAAGTGAACAATGAGCCCCAATGGTTAATCCGTTATCGAAAATTATTTGTAACTTTCGACAAGTAGAACAATGAATGGAACTGGTAGACGGTTAAAATCTTTGTATATATTGCTTCTATATAGTCTAAGAAACATATATGCAAAGCATCTAAACAGTACCATTCGCCAATTTTTTGTTCATCAAGTTTAAGTGAACTACGAGCCCCATTGTTAATCCTTTAAAGGAAATTATTTGTAAATTTCGACAAGTAGAACAATGAATGGATCAGGTAGACGGTTGAAATCTTTGTATATATTGCTTCTATACAATCTAAGAAACATATATGCAAAGCATCTAAACAGTAACAATCGCCAATTTTTTGATCTTCAAGTTTAAGTGAACAGCGAGCCCCATTGATAATCATGAAATGGAAATTATTTGTAACTTTCTACAAGTAGAACAATGAATAGTACAGGTAGACGGGTGAAATCTTTCTATATATTGCTTCTAAATAGTCTAAGAAACATCTATGCAAAGCATCCAAACAGTACAATTCGCCAATTTTTTGTTCTTCAAGTTTATGTGAACTACGAGCCCCATTGTTAATCCTTTAACGGAAATTAATTGTAACTTTCTACAAGTAGAACAATGATTGGAACACGTAGACGGTTGAAATCTTTGTATATATTGCTTCCATATAGTCTAAGAAACATATATGCAAAGCATCCAAACAGTACCATTCGCCAATTTTTTGTTCTTCAAGTTTAAGTGAACAATGAGACCCATTGATAATCATGAAATGGAAATTATTTGTAACTTTCTACAAGTAGAACAATGAATAGTACAGGTAGACGGGTGAAATCTTTCTATATATTGCTTCTAAATAGTCTAAGAAACATCTATGCAAAGCATCCAAACAGTACAATTCGCCAATTTTTTGTTCTTCAAGTTTATGTGAACTACGAGCCCCATTGTTAATCCTTTAACGGAAATTAATTGTAACTTTCTACAAGTAGAACAATGATTGGAACACGTAGACGGTTGAAATCTTTGTATATATTGCTTCCATATAGTCTAAGAAACATATATGCAAAGCATCCAAACAGTACAATTCGCCAATTTTCTGTTCTTCAAGTTTTAGTAAACTACGATCCCCATTGTTAATCCCTTATCGGAAATTATTTGTAACTTTCGAAAATTAGAACAATGAATGGAACTGGTAGACGGTTGAAATCTTTGTATATATTGCTTCTATATAGTCTAAGAAACATATATGCAAAGCATCCAAACAGTACAATTCGCCAATTTATTGTTCTTCAAGTTTAAGTGAACAACGAGCCCCATTGTTAATCCTTTAAAGGAAATTATTTGTAAATTTCGACAAGTAGAACAATGATTGGAACACGTAGACGGTTGAAATCTTTGTATATATTGCTTCCATATAGTCTAAGAAACATGTACGCAAAGCATCCAAACAGTACCGTTCGCCAATTTTTTGTTCTTCAAGTTTAAGTAAACTACGAGCCCCATTGTTAATCCTTTAAAGGAAATTATTTGTAAATTTCGACAAGTAGAACATTGAATGGAACAGGTAGACGGTTGAAATCTTTGCATATATTGCTTCTATATAGTATAAGAAACATATATGCAAAGCATCCAAACAGCACAATTCGCCAATTTTTTGTTCTTCAAGTTAAAGTGAACAATGAGCCCCAATGGTTAATCCGTTATCGAAAATTATTTGTAACTTTCGACAAGTAGAACAATGAATGGAACTGGTAGACGGTTAAAATCTTTGTATATATTGCTTCTATATAGTCTAAGAAACATATATGCAAAGCATCTAAACAGTACCATTCGCCAATTTTTTGTTCATCAAGTTTAAGTGAACTACGAGCCCCATTGTTAATCCTTTAAAGGAAATTATTTGTAAATTTCGACAAGTAGAACAATGAATGGATCAGGTAGACGGTTGAAGTCTTTGTATACATTGGTTCCATATAGTCTAAGAAAAATATATGCAAAGCATCCAAACAGTACCATTCGCCAATTTTTTGTTCTTTAAGTTTAAGTGAACTACGAGCCCCATTGATAATCATGAAATGGAAATTATTTGTAACTTTCTACAAGTAGAACAATGAATAGTACAGGTAGACGGGTGAAATCTTTCTATATATTGCATCTAAATAGTCTAAGAAACATATATGCAAAGCATCCAAACAGTACCATTCGCCAATTTTTTGTTCTTCAAGTTTAAGTGAACTACGAGCCCCATTGTTAATCCTTTAAAGGAAATTATTTGTGAATTTCGACAAGTAGAACAATGAATGGAACAGGTAGACTGTTGAAATCATTGTATATATTGCTTCTATGTAGTCTAAGAAACATATATGCAAAGCATCCAAAAAGTACAATTCGCCTATTTTTTGTTCTTCAAGTTTAAGTAAACTACGATCCCCATTGTTAATCCCTTAACGGAAATTATTTGTAACTTTCGACAAGTAGAACAATGAATTGAACAGGTAGACGGTTGAAATCATTGTATATATTGCTTCTATATAATCTAAGAAACATATATGAAAAGCATCAAAACAGTACAATTCGCCAATTATTTCATCTTCATGTTTAAGTGAACTACGAGCCCCATTGTTAATCCTTTAAAGGAAATTATTTGTAAATTTCGACAAGTAGAACAATGAATGGATCATGTAGACGGTTGAAATCATTGTATATATTGCTTCTATATAGTCTAAGAAACAAATATGCAAAGCATCCAAACAGTACAATTCGCCAATTTTTTGTTCTTGAAGTTTACGTGAACTACGAGCCTCATTCATAATCATGAAACGGAAATTATTTGTAACTTTCTACAAGTAGAACAATGAATAGAACAGGTAGACGGTTGAAATCTTTGTATATGTTGCTTCTATATAGTCTATGAAACTTATATGCAAAGCATCTAAACAGTAACATTCGCCAATTTTTTTATCTTCAAGTTTAAGTGAACAATGAGCCCCAATGGTTAATCCGTTATCGGAAATTATTTGTAACTTGCGACAAGTAGAACAATGAGTGGAACAGTTAGACGGTTGAAATCAATGTATATATTGCTTCTATATAGTCTAAGAAACATATATGCAAAGCATCCAAACAGTACCATTCGCCAATTTTTTGTTCTTCAAGTTTAAGTGAACAATGAGCCCCATTGTTAATACTTTAACGGAAATTATTTGTAACTTCCGACAAGTAGAACAATGAATGGAACAGGTAGACGGTTGAAATCAATGTATATATTGCTTCTATGTAGTCTAAGAAACATATATGCAAAGCATCCAAACAGTACAATTCGACAATTTTTTGTTCTTCAAGTTTGAGTGAACAACGGGGCCCATTGATAATCATGAAACGGAAATTATTTGTAATTTTCGACAAGAAGAACAATGAATAGAACAGGTAGACGGTTGAAATCTTTGTATATGTTGCTTCTATATAGTCTCAGAAACCTATATGCAAAGCATCTAAACAGTAACATTCGCCAATTTTTCGATCTTCAAGTTTAAGTGAACAGCGAGCCCCATTGATAATCATGAAATGGAAATTATTTGTAACTTTCTACAAATAGATCAATGAATAGTACAGGTAGACGGGTGAAATCTTTCTATATATTGCTTCGAAATAGTCTAAGAAACACATATGCAAAGCATCCAAACAGTACAATTCGCCAATTTTTTGTTCTTCAAGTTTAAGTGAACTACGAGCCCCATTGTTAATCCTTTAAAGGAAATTATTTGTAAATTTCGACAACTAGAACATTGAATGGAACAGGTAGACGGTTGAAATCTTTGTATATATTGCTTCTATATAGTATAACAAACATATATGCATAGCATCCAAACAGTACAATTCGCCAATTTTTTGTTCTGCAAGTTTAAGTGAACAATGAGCCCCAATGGTTAATCCGTTTTCGGAAATTATTTGTAACTTTCGAGAAGTAGAACAATGAATGGAACAGGTAGACGGTTGAAATCTTTGTATATATTGCTACTATATAGTCTAAGAAACATATATGCAAAGCATCCAAACAGTACAATTCGCCAATTTATTGTTCTTCAAGTTTAAGTGAACAACGAGCCCCATTGTTAATCCTTTAAAGGAAATTATTTGTAACTTTCGACAAGTAGAACAATGATTGGAACACGTAGACGGTTGAAATCTTTGTATATATTGCTTCCATATAGTCTAAGAAACATGTACGCAAAGCATCCAAGCAGTACCGTTCGCCAATTTTTTGTTCTTCAAGTTTAAGTGAACTACGATCCCCATTGTTAATCCTTTAAAGGAAATTATTTGTAAATTTCGGCAAGTAGAACAATGAATGGAACAGGTAGACGGTTGAAATCTTTGTATATATTGCTTCTATATAGTCTAAGAAACATATATGCAAAGCATCCAAACAGTACCATTCGCTAATTTTTTGTTCTTCAAGTTTAAGTGAACAATGAGCCCCAATGGTTAATCCGTTTTCGGAAATTATTTGTAACTTTCGAGAAGTAGAACAATGAATGGAACAGGTAGACGGTTGAAATCTTTGTATATATTGCTTCTATATAGTCTAAGAAACCTATATGAAAAGCATCTAAACAGTAACAATCGCCAATTTTTTGATCTTCAAGTTTAAGTGAACTACGAGCCCCATTGTTAATCATGAAATGGAAATTATTTGTAACTTTCGACAAGTAGAACAATGAATGCAACAGGTAGACGGTTGAAATCTATCTATATATTGCTTCTAAATAGTCTAAGAAACACATATGCAAAGCATCCAAACAGTACAATTCGCCAATTTTTTGTTCTTCAAGTTTAAGTGAACTACGAGCCCCATTGTTAATCCTTTAAAGGAAATTATTAGTAAATTTCGACAACTAGAACATTGAATGGAACAGGTAGACGGTTGAAATCTTTGTATATATTGTTTCTATATAGTATAAGAAACATATATGCATAGCATCCAAACAGTACAATTCGCCAATTTTTTGTTCTGCAAGTTTAAGTGAACAATGAGCCCCAATGGTTAATCCGTTATCGGAAATTATTTGTAACTTTCGACAAGAAGAACAATGAATAGAACAGGTAGACGGTTGAAATCTTTGTATATGTTGCTTCTATATAGTCTAAGAAACCTATATGCAAAGCATCTAAACAGTAACATTCGCCAATTTTTCGATCTTCAAGTTTAAGTGAACAGCGAGCCCCATTGATAATCATGAAATGGAAATTATTTGTAACCTTCTACAAATAGAACAATGAATAGTACAGGTAGACGGGTGAAATCTTTCTATATATTGCTTCTAAATAGTCTAAGAAACACATATACAAAGCATCCAAACAGTACAATTCGCCAATTTTTTGTTCTTCAAGTTTAAGTGAACTACGAGCCCCATTGTTAATCCTTTAAAGGAAATTATTTGTAACTTTCGACAAGTAGAACAATGAATGGAACAGGTACACGGTTGAAATCTTTGTATATATTGCTTCTATATAGTCTAAGAAACATATATGCAAAGCATCCAAATAGTACAATTCGCCAATTTTTTGTTCTTCAAGTTTAAGTGAACAATTAGCCCCAATGGTTAATCCTTTATCGGTAATTATTTGTAACTTTCGACAAGTAGAACCATGAATGGAACAGGTAGACTGTTGAAATCTTTGTATACATTGCTTCAAAATAGTCTAAGAAACATATATGCAAAGCGTCCAAACAGTACAATTCGCCAATTATTTGATCTTCAAGTTTAAGTGAACTACGAGCCCCATTGTTAATACTTTAACGGAAATTATTTGTAACTTGCGACAAGTAGAACAATGAATGGAACAGGTAGCCGGTTGAAATCAATGTATATATTGCTTCTATATAGTCTAAGAAACATGTACGCAAAGCATCCAAACAGTACCATTCGCCAATTTTTTGTTCTTCAAGTTTAAGTGAACAACGAGCCCCATTGTTAATCCTTTAAAGGAAATTATTTGTTAATTTCGACAAGTAGAACAATGATTGGAACACGTAGACGGTTGAAATCTTTGTATATATTGCTTCCATATAGTCTAAGAAACATGTACGCAAAGCATCCAAACAGTACAATTCGCCAATTTTTTGTTCTTCAAGTTTAAGTGAACAATTAGCCCCAATGGTTAATCCTTTATCGGTAATTATTTGTAACTTTCGACAAGTAGAACAATGAATGGAACAGGTAGACGGTTGAAATCCTTGTATATATTGCCTCCATGTAGTCTAAGAAACATGTACGCAAAGCATCCAAACAGTACCATTCGCCAATTTTTTGTCCTTCAAGTTTAAGTGAACAATGAGCCCCAATGGTTAACCCTTTATCGGTAATTATTTGTAACTTTCGACAAGTAGAACAATGAATGGAACAGGTAGATGGTTGAAATCCTTGTATATATTGCTACCATATAGTCTAAGAAACAAGTACGCAAAGCATCCAAACAGTACCATTCGCCAATTTTTTGTCCTTCAAGTTTAAGTGAACAATGAGCCCCAATGGTTAATCCTTTATCGGTAATTATTTGTAAATTTCGACAAGTAGAACAATGAATGGAACAGGTAGACGGTTGAAATCCTTGTATATATTGCCTCTGTATAATCTAAGAAACATATATGCAAAGCATCCAAACAGTACCATTCGCCAATTTTTTGTTCTTCAAGTTTAAGTGAACTACGAGCCCCATTGTTAATCCTTTAAAGGAAATTATTTGTAACTTTCGACAAGTAGAACAATGATTGGAACACGTAGACGGTTGAAATCTTTGTATATATTGCTTCCATATAGTCTAAGAAACATGTACGCAAAGCATCCAAGCAGTACCGTTCGCCAATTTTTTGTTCTTCAAGTTTAAGTGAACTACGATCCCCATTGTTAATCCTTTAAAGGAAATTATTTGTAAATTTCGGCAAGTAGAACAATGAATGGAACAGGTAGACGGTTGAAATCTTTGTATATATTGCTTCTATATAGTCTAAGAAACATATATGCAAAGCATCCAAACAGTACCATTCGCTAATTTTTTGTTCTTCAAGTTTAAGTGAACAATGAGCCCCAATGGTTAATCCGTTTTCGGAAATTATTTGTAACTTTCGAGAAGTAGAACAATGAATGGAACAGGTAGACGGTTGAAATCTTTGTATATATTGCTTCTATATAGTCTAAGAAACCTATATGAAAAGCATCTAAACAGTAACAATCGCCAATTTTTTGATCTTCAAGTTTAAGTGAACTACGAGCCCCATTGTTAATCATGAAATGGAAATTATTTGTAACTTTCGACAAGTAGAACAATGAATGCAACAGGTAGACGGTTGAAATCTATCTATATATTGCTTCTAAATAGTCTAAGAAACACATATGCAAAGCATCCAAACAGTACAATTCGCCAATTTTTTGTTCTTCAAGTTTAAGTGAACTACGAGCCCCATTGTTAATCCTTTAAAGGAAATTATTAGTAAATTTCGACAACTAGAACATTGAATGGAACAGGTAGACGGTTGAAATCTTTGTATATATTGTTTCTATATAGTATAAGAAACATATATGCATAGCATCCAAACAGTACAATTCGCCAATTTTTTGTTCTGCAAGTTTAAGTGAACAATGAGCCCCAATGGTTAATCCGTTATCGGAAATTATTTGTAACTTTCGACAAGAAGAACAATGAATAGAACAGGTAGACGGTTGAAATCTTTGTATATGTTGCTTCTATATAGTCTAAGAAACCTATATGCAAAGCATCTAAACAGTAACATTCGCCAATTTTTCGATCTTCAAGTTTAAGTGAACAGCGAGCCCCATTGATAATCATGAAATGGAAATTATTTGTAACCTTCTACAAATAGAACAATGAATAGTACAGGTAGACGGGTGAAATCTTTCTATATATTGCTTCTAAATAGTCTAAGAAACACATATACAAAGCATCCAAACAGTACAATTCGCCAATTTTTTGTTCTTCAAGTTTAAGTGAACTACGAGCCCCATTGTTAATCCTTTAAAGGAAATTATTTGTAACTTTCGACAAGTAGAACAATGAATGGAACAGGTACACGGTTGAAATCTTTGTATATATTGCTTCTATATAGTCTAAGAAACATATATGCAAAGCATCCAAATAGTACAATTCGCCAATTTTTTGTTCTTCAAGTTTAAGTGAACAATTAGCCCCAATGGTTAATCCTTTATCGGTAATTATTTGTAACTTTCGACAAGTAGAACCATGAATGGAACAGGTAGACTGTTGAAATCTTTGTATACATTGCTTCAAAATAGTCTAAGAAACATATATGCAAAGCGTCCAAACAGTACAATTCGCCAATTATTTGATCTTCAAGTTTAAGTGAACTACGAGCCCCATTGTTAATACTTTAACGGAAATTATTTGTAACTTGCGACAAGTAGAACAATGAATGGAACAGGTAGCCGGTTGAAATCAATGTATATATTGCTTCTATATAGTCTAAGAAACATGTACGCAAAGCATCCAAACAGTACCATTCGCCAATTTTTTGTTCTTCAAGTTTAAGTGAACAACGAGCCCCATTGTTAATCCTTTAAAGGAAATTATTTGTTAATTTCGACAAGTAGAACAATGATTGGAACACGTAGACGGTTGAAATCTTTGTATATATTGCTTCCATATAGTCTAAGAAACATGTACGCAAAGCATCCAAACAGTACAATTCGCCAATTTTTTGTTCTTCAAGTTTAAGTGAACAATTAGCCCCAATGGTTAATCCTTTATCGGTAATTATTTGTAACTTTCGACAAGTAGAACAATGAATGGAACAGGTAGACGGTTGAAATCCTTGTATATATTGCCTCCATGTAGTCTAAGAAACATGTACGCAAAGCATCCAAACAGTACCATTCGCCAATTTTTTGTCCTTCAAGTTTAAGTGAACAATGAGCCCCAATGGTTAACCCTTTATCGGTAATTATTTGTAACTTTCGACAAGTAGAACAATGAATGGAACAGGTAGATGGTTGAAATCCTTGTATATATTGCTACCATATAGTCTAAGAAACAAGTACGCAAAGCATCCAAACAGTACCATTCGCCAATTTTTTGTCCTTCAAGTTTAAGTGAACAATGAGCCCCAATGGTTAATCCTTTATCGGTAATTATTTGTAAATTTCGACAAGTAGAACAATGAATGGAACAGGTAGACGGTTGAAATCCTTGTATATATTGCCTCTGTATAATCTAAGAAACATATATGCAAAGCATCCAAACAGTACCATTCGCCAATTTTTTGTTCTTCAAGTTTAAGTGAACTACGAGCCCCATTGTTAATCATTTAAAGGAAATTATTTGCAAATTTCGACAAGTAGAACAATGAATGGAACAGGTAGACTGTTGAAATCATTGTATATATTGCTTCTAAATAGTCTAAGAAACATATATGCAAAGCGTCCAAACAGTACAATTCGCCAATTATTTGATCTTCAAGTTTAAGTGAACTACGAGCCCCATTGTTAATACTTTAACGGAAATTATTTGTAACTTGCGACAAGTAGGACAATGAATGGAACAGGTAGCCGGTTGAAATCAATGTATATATTGCTTCTATATAGTCTAAGAAACATATATGCAAAGCATCCAAACAGTACAATTCGCCAATTTTTTGTTCTTCAAGTTTAAGTGAACAATGAGACCCATTGTTAATCCTTTATCGGAAATTATTTGTAACTTTCGACAAGTAGAACAATGAATGGAACAGGTAGACGGTTGAAATCTTTGTATACATTGCTTCTATATAGTCTAAGAAACCTATATGCAAAGCATCTAAACAGTAACAATCGCCAATTTTTTGATCTTCAAGTTTAAGTGAACAGCGAGCCCCATTGATAATCATGAAATGGAAATTATTTGTAACTTTCTACAAGTAGAACAATGAATAGTACAGGTAGACGGGTGAAATCTTTCTATATATTGCTTCTAAATAGTCTAAGAAACATATATGCAAAGCATCCAAACAGTACCATTCGCCAATTTTTTGGTCTTCAAGTTTAAGTGAACAATGAGCCCCAATGGTTAATCCATTATCGGAAATTATTTGTAATTTTCGACAAGTAGAACAATGAATGAACAGGTAGACGGTTGAAATATTTGTATATATTGCTTCTATATAGTATAAGAAACATATATGCAAAGCATCCAAACAGTACAATTCGCCAATTTTTTGTTCTTCAAGTTTAAGTAAACTACGATCCCCATTGTTAATCCCTTAACGGAAATTATTTGTAACTTTCGACAAGTAGAACAATGATTGGAACACGTAGACGGTTGAAATCTTTGTATATATTGCTTCCATATAGTCTAAGAAACATGTACGCAAAGCATCCAAACAGTACCATTCGCCAATTTTTTGTTCTTCAAGTTTAAGTGAACAATGAGCCCCAATGGTTAATCCTTTATCGGAAATTATTTGTAACTTTCGGCAAGTAGAACAATGAATGGAACAGGTAGACTGTTGAAATCATTGTATATGTTGTTTCTATGTAGTCTAAGAAACACTTATGCAAAGCGTCCAAACAGTACAATTCGCCAATTATTTGATCTTCAAGTTTAAGTGAACTACTAGCCCCATTGTTAATACTTTAACGGAAATTATTTGTAATTTTCGGCAAGTAGAACAATGAATGGAACAGGTAGACGGTTGAAATCTTTGTATATATTGCTTCTATATAGTCTAAGAAACATATATGCAAAGCATCCAAACAGTACAATTCGCCAATTTTTTGTTCTTCAAGTTTAAGTGAACTACGAACCCCATTGTTAATCCTTTAAAGGAAATTATTTGTAAATTTCGACAAGTAGAACAATGAATGGAACAGGTAGACGGTTGAAATCTTTGTATATATTGCTTCTATATAATCTAAGAAACATATATGCAAAGCATCCAAACAGTACCATTCGCCAATTTTTTGTTCTTCAAGTTTAAGTAAACTACGATCCCCATTGTTAATCCCTTAACGGAAATTATTTGTAACTTTCGGCAAGTAGAACAATGAATGGAACAGGTAGACTGTTGAAATCATTGTATATGTTGTTTCTATGTAGTCTAAGAAACATATATGCAAAGCGTCCAAACAGTACCATTCGCCAATTTTTTGTTCTTCAAGTTAAAGTGAACAATGAGCCCCATTGTTAATCCTTTATCGGAAATTATTTGTAACTTTCGACAAGCAGAACATTGAATGGAACAGGTAGACGGTTGAAATCTTTGTATATATTGCTTCTATATAGTCTATGAAACATATATGCAAAGCATCCAAACAGTACCATTCGCCAATTTTTTGTTCTTCAAGTTTAAGTGAACTACGAGCCCCATTGTTAATCCTTTAAAGGAAATTATTTGTAAATTTCGGCAAGTAGAACAATGAATGGAACAGGTACACGGTTGAAATCTTTGTATATATTGCTTCTATATAATCTAAGAAACATATATGCAAAGCATCCAAACAGTACCATTCGCCAATTTTTTGTTCTTCAAGTTTAAGTGAACTACGAGCCCCATTGTTAATCCTTTAAAGGAAATTATTTGTAAATTTCGACAAGTAGAACAATGAATGGAACAGGTAGACGGTTGAAATCAATGTATATATTGCTTCTATATAGTCTAAGAAACATATATGCAAAGCATCCAAACAGTACCATTCGCCAATTTTTTGTTCTTCAAGTTTAAGTGAACAACGACGCCATTGTTAATCCTTTAAAGGAAATTATATGTAAATTTCGACAAGTAGAACAATGATTCGAACACGTAGACGGTTGAAATCTTTGTATATATTGCTTCCATATAGTCTAAGAAACATGTACGCAATGCATCCAAACAGTACCATTCGCCAATTTTTTGGTCTTCAAGTTTAAGTGAACAATGAGCCCCAATGGTTAATCCATTATCGGAAATTATTTGTAATTTTCGACAAGTAGAACAATGAATGGAACAGGTAGACGGTTGAAATATTTGTATATATTGCTTCTATATAGTATAAGAAACATATATGCAAAGCATCCAAACAGTACAATTCGCCAATTTTTTGTCCTTCAAGTTTAAGTGAACAATGAGCCCCAATGGTTAATCCGTTATCGGAAATTATTTGTAACTTTCGACAAGTAGAACAATGAATGGAACAGGTAGATGGCTGAAATCTTTGTATATATTGCTTCTATATAGTCTAAGAAACATATATGCAAAGCATCCAAACAGTACCATTCGCCAATTTTTTGTTCTTCAAGTTTAAGTGAACAATGAGCCCCATTGTTAATCCTTTATCGGAAATTATTTGTAACTTTCGACAAGTAGAACATTGAATGGAACAGGTAGACGGTTGAAATCTTTGTATATATTGCTTCTACATAGTCTAAGAAACATATATGCAAAGCATCCAACCAGTACAATTCGCCAATTTATTGTTCTTCAAGTTTAAGTGAACAACGAGCCCCATTGTTAATCCTTTAAAGGAAATTATTTGTAAATTTCGACAAGTAGAACAATGATTGGAACACGTAGACGGTTGAAATCTTTGTATATATTGCTTCCATATAGTCTAAGAAACATGTACGCAAAGCATCCAAGCAGTACCCTTCGCCAATTTTTTGTTCTTCAAGTTTAAGTGAACTACGAGCCCCATTGTTAATCCTTTAAAGGAAATTATTTGTAAATTTCGGCAAGTAGAACAATGAATGGAACAGGTAGACGGTTGAAATCTTTGTATATATTGCTTCTATATAGTCTAAGAAACATATATGCAAAGCATCCAAACAGTACCGTCCGCCAATTTTTTGTTCTTCAAGTTTAAGTGAACTACGAGCCCCATTGTTAATCCTTTAAAGGAAATTATTTCTAAATTTCGACAAGTAGAACATTGAATGGAACAGGTAGACGGTTGAAATCTTTGTATACATTGCTTCCATATAGTCTAAGAAACATATATGCAAAGCATCCAAACAATACCATTCGTCAATTTTTTGTTCTTCAAGTTTAAGTGAACAATGAGCCCCATTGTTAATCCTTTATCGGAAATTATTTGTAACTTTCGACAAGTAGAACAATGAATGGAACAGGTAGACGGTTGAAATCTTTGTATATATTGCTTCTATATAGTCTAAGAAACATATATGCAAAGCATCCAAACAGTACCATTCGCTAATTTTTTGTTCTTCAAGTTTAAGTGAACAATGAGCCCCAATGGTTAATCCGTTTTCGGAAATTATTTGTAACTTTCGACAAGTAGAACAATGAATGGAACAGGTAGACGGTTGAAATCTTTGTATATATTGCTTCTATATAGTCTAAGAAACCTATATGCAAAGCATCTAAACAGTAACAATCGCCAATTTTTTGATCTTCAAGTTTAAGTGAACTACGAGCCCCATTGTTAATCATGAAATGGAAATTATTTGTAACTTTCGACAAGTAGAACAATGAATGCAACAGGTAGACGGTTGAAATCTATCTATATATTGCTTCTAAATAGTCTAAGAAACACATATGCAAAGCATCCAAACAGTACAATTCGCCAATTTTTTGTTCTTCAAGTTTAAGTGAACTACGAGCCCCATTGTTAATACTTTAAAGGAAATTGTTAGTAAATTTCGACAACTAGAACTTTGAATGGAAAAGGTAGACGGTTGAAATCTTTGTATATATTGTTTCTATATAGTATAAGAAACATATATGCATAGCATCCAAACAGTACAATTCGCCAATTTATTGTTCTGCAAGTTTAAGTGAACAATGAGCCCCAATGGTTAATCCGTTATCGGAAATTATTTGTAACTTTCGACAAGTGGAACAATGAATGGAACAGGTAGACGGTTGAAATCTTTGTATATATTGCTTCTATATAGTCTAAGAAACATATATGCAAAGCATCCAAATAGTACAATTCGACAATTTTTTGTTCTTCATGTTTAAGTGAACAATGAGCCCCAATGGTTAATCCTTTATCGGAAATTATTTGTAATTTTCGACAAGTAGAACAATGAATGGAACAGTTAGACGTTTGATATCTTTGTATTTATTGCTTCTATATAATCTAAGAAACATATATGCAAAGCATCCAAACAGTACAATTCGCCAATTATTTCATCTTCATGTTTAAGTGAACTACGAGCCCCATTGTTAATACTTTAACGGAAATTATTTGTAACTTCCGACAAGTAGAACAATGAATGGAACAGGTAGACGGTTGAAATCAATGTATATATTGCTTCTATGTAGTCTAAGAAACATATATGCAAAGCATCCAAACAGTACAATTCGACAATTTTTTGTTCTTCAAGTTTGAGTGAACAACGAGGCCCATTGATAATCATGAAACGGAAATTATTTGTAATTTTCGACAAGAAGAACAATGAATAGAACAGGTAGACGGTTGAAATCTTTGTATATGTTGCTTCTATATAGTCTAAGAAACCTATATGCAAAGCATCTAAACAGTAACATTCGCCAATTTTTCGATCTTCAAGTTTAAGTGAACAGCGAGTCCCATTGATAATCATGAAATGGAAATTATTTGTAAATTTCGACAACTAGAACATTGAATGGAACAGGTAGACGGTTGAAATCTTTGTATATATTGCTTCTATATAGTATAACAAACATATATGCATAGCATCCAAACAGTACAATTCGCCAATTTTTTGTTCTGCAAGTTTAAGTGAACAATGAGCCCCAATGGTTAATCCGTTTTCGGAAATTATTTGTAACTTTCGAGAAGTAGAACAATGAATGGAACAGGTAGACGGTTGAAATCTTTGTATATATTGCTACTATATAGTCTAAGAAACATATATGCAAAGCATCCAAACAGTACAATTCGCCAATTTATTGTTCTTCAAGTTTAAGTGAACAACGAGCCCCATTGTTAATCCTTTAAAGGAAATTATTTGTAACTTTCGACAAGTAGAACAATGATTGGAACACGTAGACGGTTGAAATCTTTGTATATATTGCTTCCATATAGTCTAAGAAACATGTACGCAAAGCATCCAAGCAGTACCGTTCGCCAATTTTTTGTTCTTCAAGTTTAAGTGAACTACGATCCCCATTGTTAATCCTTTAAAGGAAATTATTTGTAAATTTCGGCAAGTAGAACAATGAATGGAACAGGTAGACGGTTGAAATCTTTGTATATATTGCTTCTATATAGTCTAAGAAACATATATGCAAAGCATCCAAACAGTACCATTCGCTAATTTTTTGTTCTTCAAGTTTAAGTGAACAATGAGCCCCAATGGTTAAACCGTTTTCGGAAATTATTTGTAACTTTCGAGAAGTAGAACAATGAATGGAACAGGTAGACGGTTGAAATCTTTGTATATATTGCTTCTATATAGTCTAAGAAACCTATATGAAAAGCATCTAAACAGTAACAATCGCCAATTTTTTGATCTTCAAGTTTAAGTGAACTACGAGCCCCATTGTTAATCATGAAATGGAAATTATTTGTAACTTTCGACAAGTAGAACAATGAATGCAACAGGTAGACGGTTGAAATCTATCTATATATTGCTTCTAAATAGTCTAAGAAACACATATGCAAAGCATCCAAACAGTACAATTCGCCAATTTTTTGTTCTTCAAGTTTAAGTGAACAATGAGCCCCATTGTTAATCCTTTATCGGAAATTATTTGTAACTTTCGACAAGTAGAACAATGAATGGAACAGGTAGACGGTTGAAATCTTTGTATATATTGCTTCTATATAGTCTAAGAAACATATATGCAAAGCATCCAAACAGTACCATTCGCTAATTTTTTGTTCTTCAAGTTTAAGTGAACAATGAGCCCCAATGGTTAATCCGTTTTCGGAAATTATTTGTAACTTTCGACAAGTAGAACAATGAATGGAACAGGTAGACGGTTGAAATCTTTGTATATATTGCTTCTATATAGTCTAAGAAACCTATATGCAAAGCATCTAAACAGTAACAATCGCCAATTTTTTGATCTTCAAGTTTAAGTGAACTACGAGCCCCATTGTTAATCATGAAATGGAAATTATTTGTAACTTTCGACAAGTAGAACAATGAATGCAACAGGTAGACGGTTGAAATCTATCTATATATTGCTTCTAAATAGTCTAAGAAACACATATGCAAAGCATCCAAACAGTACAATTCGCCAATTTTTTGTTCTTCAAGTTTAAGTGAACTACGAGCCCCATTGTTAATACTTTAAAGGAAATTATTAGTAAATTTCGACAACTAGAACTTTGAATGGAAAAGGTAGACGGTTGAAATCTTTGTATATATTGTTTCTATATAGTATAAGAAACATATATGCATAGCATCCAAACAGTACAATTCGCCAATTTATTGTTCTGCAAGTTTAAGTGAACAATGAGCCCCAATGGTTAATCCGTTATCGGAAATTATTTGTAACTTTCGACAAGTGGAACAATGAATGGAACAGGTAGACGGTTGAAATCTTTGTATATATTGCTTCTATATAGTCTAAGAAACATATATGCAAAGCATCCAAATAGTACAATTCGACAATTTTTTGTTCTTCATGTTTAAGTGAACAATGAGCCCCAATGGTTAATCCTTTATCGGAAATTATTTGTAATTTTCGACAAGTAGAACAATGAATGGAACAGTTAGACGTTTGATATCTTTGTATTTATTGCTTCTATATAATCTAAGAAACATATATGCAAAGCATCCAAACAGTACAATTCGCCAATTATTTCATCTTCATGTTTAAGTGAACTACGAGCCCCATTGTTAATACTTTAACGGAAATTATTTGTAACTTCCGACAAGTAGAACAATGAATGGAACAGGTAGACGGTTGAAATCAATGTATATATTGCTTCTATGTAGTCTAAGAAACATATATGCAAAGCATCCAAACAGTACAATTCGACAATTTTTTGTTCTTCAAGTTTGAGTGAACAACGAGGCCCATTGATAATCATGAAACGGAAATTATTTGTAATTTTCGACAAGAAGAACAATGAATAGAACAGGTAGACGGTTGAAATCTTTGTATATGTTGCTTCTATATAGTCTAAGAAACCTATATGCAAAGCATCTAAACAGTAACATTCGCCAATTTTTCGATCTTCAAGTTTAAGTGAACAGCGAGTCCCATTGATAATCATGAAATGGAAATTATTTGTAAATTTCGACAACTAGAACATTGAATGGAACAGGTAGACGGTTGAAATCTTTGTATATATTGCTTCTATATAGTATAACAAACATATATGCATAGCATCCAAACAGTACAATTCGCCAATTTTTTGTTCTGCAAGTTTAAGTGAACAATGAGCCCCAATGGTTAATCCGTTTTCGGAAATTATTTGTAACTTTCGAGAAGTAGAACAATGAATGGAACAGGTAGACGGTTGAAATCTTTGTATATATTGCTACTATATAGTCTAAGAAACATATATGCAAAGCATCCAAACAGTACAATTCGCCAATTTATTGTTCTTCAAGTTTAAGTGAACAACGAGCCCCATTGTTAATCCTTTAAAGGAAATTATTTGTAACTTTCGACAAGTAGAACAATGATTGGAACACGTAGACGGTTGAAATCTTTGTATATATTGCTTCCATATAGTCTAAGAAACATGTACGCAAAGCATCCAAGCAGTACCGTTCGCCAATTTTTTGTTCTTCAAGTTTAAGTGAACTACGATCCCCATTGTTAATCCTTTAAAGGAAATTATTTGTAAATTTCGGCAAGTAGAACAATGAATGGAACAGGTAGACGGTTGAAATCTTTGTATATATTGCTTCTATATAGTCTAAGAAACATATATGCAAAGCATCCAAACAGTACCATTCGCTAATTTTTTGTTCTTCAAGTTTAAGTGAACAATGAGCCCCAATGGTTAAACCGTTTTCGGAAATTATTTGTAACTTTCGAGAAGTAGAACAATGAATGGAACAGGTAGACGGTTGAAATCTTTGTATATATTGCTTCTATATAGTCTAAGAAACCTATATGAAAAGCATCTAAACAGTAACAATCGCCAATTTTTTGATCTTCAAGTTTAAGTGAACTACGAGCCCCATTGTTAATCATGAAATGGAAATTATTTGTAACTTTCGACAAGTAGAACAATGAATGCAACAGGTAGACGGTTGAAATCTATCTATATATTGCTTCTAAATAGTCTAAGAAACACATATGCAAAGCATCCAAACAGTACAATTCGCCAATTTTTTGTTCTTCAAGTTTAAGTGAACTACGAGCCCCATTGTTAATCCTTTAAAGGAAATTATTAGTAAATTTCGACAACTAGAACATTGAATGGAACAGGTAGACGGTTGAAATCTTTGTATATATTGTTCCTATATAGTATAAGAAACATATATGCATAGCATCCAAACAGTACCATTCGCCAATTTTTTGTTCTTCAAGTTTAAGTAAACTACGATCCCCATTGTTAATCCCTTAACGGAAATTATTTGTAACTTTCGGCAAGTAGAACAATGAATGGAACAGGTAGACTGTTGAAATCATTGTATATGTTGTTTCTATGTAGTCTAAGAAACATATATGCAAAGCGTCCAAACAGTACCATTCGCCAATTTTTTGTTCTTCAAGTTTAAGTAAACTACGATCCCCATTGTTAATCCCTTAACGGAAATTATTTGTAACTTTCGGCAAGTAGAACAATGAATGGAACAGGTAGACTGTTGAAATCATTGTATATGTTGTTTCTATGTAGTCTAAGAAACATATATGCAAAGCGTCCAAACAGTACCATTCGCCAATTTTTTGTTCTTCAAGTTAAAGTGAACAATGAGCCCCATTGTTAATCCTTTATCGGAAATTATTTGTAACTTTCGACAAGCAGAACATTGAATGGAACAGGTAGACGGTTGAAATCTTTGTATATATTGCTTCTATATAGTCTAAGAAACATATATGCAAAGCATCCAAACAGTACCATTCGCCAATTTTTTGTTCTTCAAGTTTAAGTGAACAACGACGCCATTGTTAATCCTTTAAAGGAAATTATATGTAAATTTCGACAAGTAGAACAATGATTCGAACACGTAGACGGTTGAAATCTTTGTATATATTGCTTCCATATAGTCTAAGAAACATGTACGCAATGCATCCAAACAGTACCGTTCGCCAATTTTTTGGTCTTCAAGTTTAAGTGAACAATGAGCCCCAATGGTTAATCCATTATCGGAAATTATTTGTAATTTTCGACAAGTAGAACAATGAATGGAACAGGTAGACGGTTGAAATATTTGTATATATTGCTTCTATATAGTATAAGAAACATATATGCAAAGCATCCAAACAGTACAATTCGCCAATTTTTTGTCCTTCAAGTTTAAGTGAACAATGAGCCCCAATGGTTAATCCGTTATCGGAAATTATTTGTAACTTTCGACAAGTAGAACAATGAATGGAACAGGTAGATGGCTGAAATCTTTGTATATATTGCTTCTATATAGTCTAAGAAACATATATGCAAAGCATCCAAACAGTACCATTCGCCAATTTTTTGTTCTTCAAGTTTAAGTGAACAATGAGCCCCATTGTTAATCCTTTATCGGAAATTATTTGTAACTTTCGACAAGTAGAACATTGAATGGAACAGGTAGACGGTTGAAATCTTTGTATATATTGCTTCTACATAGTCTAAGAAACATATATGCAAAGCATCCAACCAGTACAATTCGCCAATTTATTGTTCTTCAAGTTTAAGTGAACAACGAGCCCCATTGTTAATCCTTTAAAGGAAATTATTTGTAAATTTCGACAAGTAGAACAATGATTGGAACACGTAGACGGTTGAAATCTTTGTATATATTGCTTCCATATAGTCTAAGAAACATGTACGCAAAGCATCCAAGCAGTACCCTTCGCCAATTTTTTGTTCTTCAAGTTTAAGTGAACTACGAGCCCCATTGTTAATCCTTTAAAGGAAATTATTTGTAAATTTCGGCAAGTAGAACAATGAATGGAACAGGTAGACGGTTGAAATCTTTGTATATATTGCTTCTATATAGTCTAAGAAACATATATGCAAAGCATCCAAACAGTACCGTCCGCCAATTTTTTGTTCTTCAAGTTTAAGTGAACTACGAGCCCCATTGTTAATCCTTTTTCGGAAATTATTTGTAACTTTCGACAAGCAGAACATTGAATGGAACAGGTAGACGGTTGAAATCTTTGTATATATTGCTTCTATATAGTCTAAGAAACATATATGCAAAGCATCCAAACAGTACCATTCGCCAATTTTTTGTTCTTCAAGTTTAAGTGAACAACGACACCATTGTTAATCCTTTAAAGGAAATTATATGTAAATTTCGACAAGTAGAACAATGATTCGAACACGTAGACGGTTGAAATCTTTGTATATATTGCTTCCATATAGTCTAAGAAACATATATGCAAAGCATCTAAACAGTACCATTCGCCAATTTTTTGTTCATCAAGTTTAAGTGAACTACGAGCCCCATTGTTAATCCTTTAAAGGAAATTATTTGTAAATTTCGACAAGTAGAACAATGAATGGATCAGGTAGACGGTTGAAGTCTTTGTATACATTGCTTCCATATAGTCTAAGAAAAATATATGCAAAGCATCCAAACAGTACCATTCGCCAATTTTTTGTTCTTTAAGTTTAAGTGAACTACGAGCCCCATTGATAATCATGAAATGGAAATTATTTGTAACTTTCTACAAGTAGAACAATGAATAGTACAGGTAGACGGGTGAAATCTTTCTATATATTGCATCTAAATAGTCTAAGAAACATATATGCAAAGCATCCAAACAGTACCATTCGCCAATTTTTTGTTCTTCAAGTTTAAGTGAACTACGAGCCCCATTGTTAATCCTTTAAAGGAAATTATTTGTGAATTTCGACAAGTAGAACAATGAATGGAACAGGTAGACTGTTGAAATCATTGTATATATTGCTTCTATGTAGTCTAAGAAACATATATGCAAAGCATCCAAAAAGTACAATTCGCCAATTTTTTGTTCTTCAAGTTTAAGTAAACTACGATCCCCATTGTTAATCCCTTAACGGAAATTATTTGTAACTTTCGACAAGTAGAACAATGAATTGAACAGGTAGACGGTTGAAATCATTGTATATATTGCTTCTATATAATCTAAGAAACATATATGTAAAGCATCAAAACAGTACAATTCGCCAATTATTTCATCTTCATGTTTAAGTGAACTACGAGCCCCATTGTTAATCCTTTAAAGGAAATTATTTGTAAATTTCAACAAGTAGAACAATGAATGGATCATGTAGACGGTTGAAATCATTGTATATATTGCTTCTATATAGTCTAAGAAACAAATATGCAAAGCATCCAAACAGTACAATTCGCCAATTTTTTGTTCTTGAAGTTTAAGTGAACTACGAGCCTCATTGATAATCATGAAACGGAAATTATTTGTAACTTTCTACAAGTAGAACAATGAATAGAACAGGTAGACGGTTGAAATCTTTGTATATGTTGCTTCTATATAGTCTAAGAAACTTATATGCAAAGCATCTAAACTGTATCATTCGCCAATTTTTTTATCTTCAAGTTTAAGTGAACAATGAGCCCCAATGGTTAATCCGTTATCGGAAATTATTTGTAACTTTCGACAAGTAGAACAATGAATGGAACAGGTAGACGGTTGAAATCTTTGTATATATTGCTTCTATATAGTCTAAGAAACTTATATGCAAAGCATCTAAACAGTAACATTCGCCAATTTTTTTATCTTCAAGTTTAAGTGAACAATGAGCCCCAATGGTTAATCCGTTATCGGAAATTATTTGTAACTTGCGACAAGTAGAACAATGAGTGGAACAGTTAGACGGTTGAAATCAATGTATATATTGCTTCTATATAGTCTAAGAAACATATATGCAAAGCATCCAAACAGTACCATTCGCCAATTTTTTGTTCTTCAAGTTTAAGTGAACAATGAGCCCCATTGTTAATCCTTTATCGGAAATTATTTGTAACTTTCGACAAGTAGAACAATGAATGGAACAGGTAGACGGTTGAAATCTTTGTATATATTGCTTCTATATAGTCTAAGAAACATATATGCAAAGCATCCAAACAGTACCATTCGCTAATTTTTTGTTCTTCAAGTTTAAGTGAACAATGAGCCCCAATGGTTAATCCGTTTTCGGAAATTATTTGTAACTTTCGACAAGTAGAACAATGAATGGAATAGGTAGACGGTTGAAATCTTTGTATATATTGCTTCTATATAGTCTAAGAAACATATATGCAAAGCATCCAAACAGTACCATTCGCCAATTTTTTGTTCTTCAAGTTTAAGTGAACAATGAGCCCCATTGTTAATCCTTTATCAGAAATTATTTGTAACTTTCGACAAGTAGAACTATGAATGGAACAGGTAGACGGTTGAAATCTTTGTATATATTGCTACTATATAGTCTAAGAAACATATATGCAAAGCATCCAAACAGTACAATTCGCCAATTTATTGTTCTTCAAGTTTAAGTGAACAACGAGCCCCATTGTTAATCCTTTAAAGGAAATTATTTGTAACTTTCGACAAGTAGAACAATGATTGGAACACGTAGACGGTTGAAATCTTTGTATATATTGCTTCCATATAGTCTAAGAAACATGTACGCAAAGCATCCAAGCAGTACCGTTCGCCAATTTTTTGTTCTTCAAGTTTAAGTGAACTACGATCCCCATTGTTAATCCTTTAAAGGAAATTATTTGTAAATTTCGGCAAGTAGAACAATGAATGGAACAGGTAGACGGTTGAAATCTTTGTATATATTGCTTCTATATAGTCTAAGAAACATATATGCAAAGCATCCAAACAGTACCATTCGCCAATTTTTTGTTCTTCAAGTTTAAGTGAACAATGAGCCCCATTGATAATCCTTTATCGGAAATTATTTGTAACTTTCGACAAGTAGAACAATGAATGGAACAGGTAGACGGTTGAAATCTTTGTATATATTGCTTCTATATAGTCTAAGAAACCTATATGCAAAGCATCTAAACAGTAACAATCGCCAATTTTTTGATCTTCAAGTTTAAGTGAACTACGAGCCCCATTGTTAATCATGAAATGGAAATTATTTGTAACTTTCGACAAGTAGAACAATGAATAGTACAGGTAGACGGGTGAAATCTTTCTATATATTGCATCTAAATAGTCTAAGAAACATATATGCAAAGCATCCAAACAGTACCATTCGCCAATTTTTTGTTCTTCAAGTTTAAGTGAACTACGAGCCCCATTGTTAATCCTTTAAAGGAAATTATTTGTGAATTTCGACAAGTAGAACTATGAATGGAACAGGTAGACTGTTGAAATCATTGTATATATTGCTTCTATGTAGTCTAAGAAACATATATGCAAAGCATCCAAAAAGTACAATTCGCCAATTTTTTGTTCTTCAAGTTTAAGTAAACTACGATCCCCATTGTTAATCCCTTAACGGAAATTAGTTGTAACTTTCGACAAGTAGAACAATGAATTGAACAGGTAGACGGTTGAAATCATTGTATATATTGCTTCTATATAATCTAAGAAACATATATGTAAAGCATCAAAACAGTACAATTCGCCAATTATTTCATCTTCATGTTTAAGTGAACTACGAGCCCCATTGTTAATCCTTTAAAGGAAATTATTTGTAAATTTCAACAAGTAGAACAATGAATGGATCATGTAGACGGTTGAAATCATTGTATATATTGCTTCTATATAGTCTAAGAAACAAATATGCAAAGCATCCAAACAGTACAATTCGCCAATTTTTTGTTCTTGAAGTTTAAGTGAACTACGAGCCTCATTGATAATCATGAAACGGAAATTATTTGTAACTTTCTACAAGTAGAACAATGAATAGAACAGGTAGACGGTTGAAATCTTTGTATATGTTGCTTCTATATAGTCTAAGAAACTTATATGCAAAGCATCTAAACAGTATCATTCGCCAATTTTTTTATCTTCAAGTTTAAGTGAACAATGAGCCCCAATGGTTAATCCGTTATCGGAAATTATTTGTAACTTTCGACAAGTAGAACAATGAATGGAACAGGTAGACGGTTGAAATCTTTGTATATATTGCTTCTATATAGTCTAAGAAACTTATATGCAAAGCATCTAAACAGTAACATTCGCCAATTTTTTTATCTTCAAGTTTAAGTGAACAATGAGCCCCAATGGTTAATCCGTTATCGGAAATTATTTGTAACTTGCGACAAGTAGAACAATGAGTGGAACAGTTAGACGGTTGAAATCAATGTATATATTGCTTCTATATAGTCTAAGAAACATATATGCAAAGCATCCAAACAGTACCATTCGCCAATTTTTTGTTCTTCAAGTTTAAGTGAACAATGAGCCCCATTGTTAATCCTTTATCGGAAATTATTTGTAACTTTCGACAAGTAGAACAATGAATGGAACAGGTAGACGGTTGAAATCTTTGTATATATTGCTTCTATATAGTCTAAGAAACATATATGCAAAGCATCCAAACAGTACCATTCGCTAATTTTTTGTTCTTCAAGTTTAAGTGAACAATGAGCCCCAATGGTTAATCCGTTTTCGGAAATTATTTGTAACATTCGACAAGTAGAACAATGAATGGAATAGGTAGACGGTTGAAATCTTTGTATATATTGCTTCTATATAGTCTAAGAAACATATATGCAAAGCATCCAAACAGTACCATTCGCCAATTTTTTGTTCTTCAAGTTTAAGTGAACAATGAGCCCCATTGTTAATCCTTTATCAGAAATTATTTGTAACTTTCGACAAGTAGAACTATGAATGGAACAGGTAGACGGTTGAAATCTTTGTATATATTGCTACTATATAGTCTAAGAAACATATATGCAAAGCATCCAAACAGTACAATTCGCCAATTTATTGTTCTTCAAGTTTAAGTGAACAACGAGCCCCATTGTTAATCCTTTAAAGGAAATTATTTGTAACTTTCGACAAGTAGAACAATGATTGGAACACGTAGACGGTTGAAATCTTTGTATATATTGCTTCCTTATAGTCTAAGAAACATGTACGCAAAGCATCCAAGCAGTACCGTTCGCCAATTTTTTGTTCTTCAAGTTTAAGTGAACTACGATCCCCATTGTTAATCCTTTAAAGGAAATTATTTGTAAATTTCGGCAAGTAGAACAATGAATGGAACAGGTAGACGGTTGAAATCTTTGTATATATTGCTTCTATATAGTCTAAGAAACATATATGCAAAGCATCCAAACAGTACCATTCGCCAATTTTTTGTTCTTCAAGTTTAAGTGAACAATGAGCCCCATTGATAATCCTTTATCGGAAATTATTTGTAACTTTCGACAAGTAGAACAATGAATGGAACAGGTAGACGGTTGAAATCTTTGTATATATTGCTTCTATATAGTCTAAGAAACCTATATGCAAAGCATCTAAACAGTAACAATCGCCAATTTTTTGATCTTCAAGTTTAAGTGAACTACGAGCCCCATTGTTAATCATGAAATGGAAATTATTTGTAACTTTCGACAAGTAGAACAATGAATGCAACAGGTAGACGGTTCAAATCTATCTATATATTGCTTCTAAATAGTCTAAGAAACACATATGCAAAGCATCCAAACAGTACAATTCGCCAATTTTTTGTTCTTCAAGTTTAAGTGAACTACGAGCCCCATTGTTAATCCGTTATCGGAAATTATTTGTAACTTTCGACAAGTGGAACAATGAATGGAACAGGTAGACGGTTGAAATCTTTGTATATATTGCTTCTATATAGTCTAAGAAACATATATGCATAGCATCCAAACAGTACAATTCGCCAATTTTTTGTTCTGCAAGTTTAAGTGAACAATGAGCCTCAATGGTTAATCCGTTATCGGAAATTATTTGTAACTTTCGACAAGTAGAACAATGAATGGAACAGTTAGACGGTTGATATCTTTGTATTTATTGCTTCTATATAATCTAAGAAACATATATGCAAAGCATCCAAACAGTACAATTCGCCAATTATTTCATCTTCATGTTTAAGTGAACTACGAGCCCCATTGAAAATACTTTAACGGAAATTATTTGTAACTTCCGACAAGTAGAACAATGAATGGAACAGGTAGACGGTTGAAATCAATGTATATATTGCTTCTATGTAGTCTAAGAAACATATATGCAAAGCATCCAAACAGTACAATTCGCCAATTATTTCATCTTCATGTTTAAGTGAACTACGAGCCCCATTGAAAATACTTTAACGGAAATTATTTGTAAATTTCGACAAGTAGAACAATGAATGGAACAGGTAGACTGTTGAAATCATTGTATATATTGCTACCATATAGTCTAAGAAACAAGTACGCAAAGCATCCAAACAGTACCATTCGCCAATTTTTTGTCCTTCAAGTTTAAGTGAACAATGAGCCCCATTGTTAATCCTTTATCGGAAATTATTTGTAACTTTCGACAAGTAGAACAATGAATGGAACAGGTAGACGGTTGAAATCTTTGTATATATTGCTTCTATATAGTCTAAAAACATATATGCAAAGCATCCAAACAGTACAATTCGCCAATTTTTTGTTCTTCAAGTTTAAGTGAACAATGAGCCCCAATGGTTAATCCTTTATCGGTAATTATTTGTAAATTTCGACAAGTAGAACAATGAATGGAACAGGTAGACGGTTGAAATCCTTGTATATATTGCCTCTGTATAATCTAAGAAACATATATGCAAAGCATCCAAACAGTACCATTCGCCAATTCTTTGTTCTTCAAGTTTAAGTGAACAATGAGACCCATTGTTAATCCTTTATCGGAAATTATTTGTAACTTTCGACAAGTAGAACAATGAATGGAACAGGTAGACGGTTGAAATCTTTGTATACATTGCTTCTATATAGTCTAAGAAACCTATATGCAAAGCATCTAAACAGTAACAATCGCCAATTTTTTGATCTTCAAGTTTAAGTGAACAGCGAGCCCCATTGATAATCATGAAATGGAAATTATTTGTAACTTTCTACAAGTAGAACAATGAATAGTACAGGTAGACGGGTGAAATCTTTCTATATATTGCTTCTAAATAGTCTAAGAAACATATATGCAAAGCATCCAAACAGTACCATTCGCCAATTTTTTGGTCTTCAAGTTTAAGTGAACAATGAGCCCCAATGGTTAATCCATTATCGGAAATTATGTGTAATTTTCGACAAGTAGAACAATGAATGGAACAGGTAGACGGTTGAAATATTTGTATATATTGCTTCTATATAGTATAAGAAACATATATGCAAAGCATCCAAACAGTACAATTCGCCAATTTTTTGTTCTTCAAGTTTAAGTAAACTACGATCCCCATTGTTAATCCCTTAACGGAAATTATTTGTAACTTTCGACAAGTAGAACAATGATTGGAACACGTAGACGGTTGAAATCTTTGTATATATTGCTTCCATATAGTCTAAGAAACATGTACGCAAAGCATCCAAACAGTACCATTCGCCAATTTTTTGTTCTTCAAGTTTAAGTGAACAATGAGCCCCAATGGTTAATCCTTTATCGGAAATTATTTGTAACTTTCGGCAAGTAGAACAATGAATGGAACAGGTAGACTGTTGAAATCATTGTATATGTTGTTTCTATGTAGTCTAAGAAACACTTATGCAAAGCGTCCAAACAGTACAATTCGCCAATTATTTGATCTTCAAGTTTAAGTGAACTACTAGCCCCATTGTTAATACTTTAACGGAAATTATTTGTAACTTTCGGCAAGTAGAACAATGAATGGAACAGGTAGACGGTTGAAATCTTTGTATATATTGCTTCTATATAGTCTAAGAAACATATATGCAAAGCATCCAAACAGTACAATTCGCCAATTTTTTGTTCTTCAAGTTTAAGTGAACTACGAACCCCATTGTTAATCCTTTAAAGGAAATTATTTGTAAATTTCGACAAGTAGAACAATGAATGGAACAGGTAGACGGTTGAAATCTTTGTATATATTGCTTCTATATAATCTAAGAAACATATATGCAAAGCATCCAAACAGTACCATTCGCCAATTTTTTGTTCTTCAAGTTTAAGTAAACTACGATCCCCATTGTTAATCCCTTAACGGAAATTATTTGTAACTTTCGGCAAGTAGAACAATGAATGGAACAGGTAGACTGTTGAAATCATTGTATATGTTGTTTCTATGTAGTCTAAGAAACATATATGCAAAGCGTCCAAACAGTACCATTCGCCAATTTTTTGTTCTTCAAGTTTAAGTGAACAATGAGCCCCATTGTTAATCCTTTATCGGAAATTATTTGTAACTTTCGACAAGTAGAACAATGAACTGAACAGGTAGACGGTTGAAATCATTGTATATATTGCTTCTATATAATCTAAGAAACATATATGTAAAGCATCAAAACAGTACAATTCGCCAATTATTTCATCTTGATGTTTAAGTGAACTACGAGCCCCATTGTTAATCCTTTAAAGGAAATTATTTGTAAATTTCGACAAGTAGAACAATGAATGGATCATGTAGACGGTTGAAATCATTGTATATATTGCTTCTATATAGTCTAAGAAACTTATATGCAAAGCATCTAAACAGTAACAATCGCCAATTTTTAGATCTTCAAGTTTAAGTGAACAGCGAGCCCCATTGATAATCATGAAATGGAAATTATTTGTAACTTTCTACAAGTAGAACAATGAATAGTACAGGTAGACGGGTGAAATCTTTCTATATATTGCTTCTAAATAGTCTAAGAAACATATATGCAAAGCATCCAAACAGTACAATTCGCCAATTTTTTGTTCTTCAAGTTTAAGTAAACTACGATCCCCATTGTTAATCCCTTAACGGAAATTATTTGTAACTTTCGACAAGTAGAACAATGATTGGAACACGTAGACGGTTGAAATCTTTGTATATATTGCTTCCATATAGTCTAAGAAACATGTACGCAAAGCATCCAAACAGTACCATTCGCCAATTTTTTGTTCTTCAAGTTTAAGTGAACAATGAGCCCCAATGGTTAATCCTTTATCGGAAATTATTTGTAACTTTCGGCAAGTAGAACAATGAATGGAACAGGTAGACTGTTGAAATCATTGTATATGTTGTTTCTATGTAGTCTAAGAAACACTTATGCAAAGCGTCCAAACAGTACAATTCGCCAATTATTTGATCTTCAAGTTTAAGTGAACTACTAGCCCCATTGTTAATACTTTAACGGAAATTATTTGTAACTTTCGGCAAGTAGAACAATGAATGGAACAGGTAGACGGTTGAAATCTTTGTATATATTGCTTCTATATAGTCTAAGAAACATATATGCAAAGCATCCAAACAGTACAATTCGCCAATTTTTTGTTCTTCAAGTTTAAGTGAACTACGAACCCCATTGTTAATCCTTTAAAGGAAATTATTTGTAAATTTCGACAAGTAGAACAATGAATGGAACAGGTAGACGGTTGAAATCTTTGTATATGTTGCTTCTATATAGTCTAAGAAACTTATATGCAAAGCATCTAAACAGTATCATTCGCCAATTTTTTTATCTTCAAGTTTAAGTGAACAATGAGCCCCAATGGTTAATCCGTTATCGGAAATTATTTGTAACTTTCGACAAGTTGAACAATGAATGGAACAGGTAGACGGTTGAAATCTTTGTATATATTGCTTCTATATAGTCTAAGAAACTTATATGCAAAGCATCTAAACAGTAACATTCGCCAATTTTTTTATCTTCAAGTTTAAGTGAACAATGAGCCCCAATGGTTAATCCGTTATCGGAAATTATTTGTAACTTGCGTCAAGTAGAACAATGAGTGGAACAGTTAGACGGTTGAAATCAATGTATATATTGCTTCTATATAGTCTAAGAAACATATATGCAAAGCATCCAAACAGTACAATTCCCCAATTTATTGTTCTTCAAGTTTGAGTGAACAACGAGCCCCATTGTTAATCCTTTAAAGGAAATTATTTGTAAATTTCGACAAGTAGAACAATGAATAGAACAGGTAGACGGTTGAAATCTTTGTATATGTTGCTTCTATATAGTCTAAGAAACCTATATGCAAAGCATCTAAACAGTAACAATCGCCAATTTTTAGATCTTCAAGTTTAAGTGAACAGCGAGCCCCATTGATAATCATGAAATGGAAATTATTTGTAACTTTCTACAAGTAGAACAATGAATAGTACAGGTAGACGGGTGAAATCTTTCTATATATTGCTTCTAAATAGTCTAAGAAACATATATGCAAAGCATCCAAACAGTACAATTCGCCAATTATTTGATCTTCAAGTTTAAGTGAACTACGAGCCCCATTTTTAATACTTTAACGGAAATTATTTGTAACTTTCTACAAGTAGAACAATGAATAGAACAGGTAGACGGTTGAAATCTTTGTATATGTTGCTTCTATATAGTCTAAGAAACTTATATGCAAAGCATCTAAACAGTAACAATCGCCAATTTTTTGATCTTCAAGTTTAAGTGAACAGCGGGCCCCATTGATAATCATGAAATGGAAATTATTTGTAACTTTCTACAAGTAGAACAATGAATAGTACAGGTAGACGGGTGAAATCTTTCTATATATTGCTTCTAAATAGTCTAAGAAACATATATGCAAAGCATCCAAACAGTACAATTCGCCAATTTTTTGTTCTTCAAGTTTAAGTGAACTACGAGCCACACTGTTAATCCTTTAAAGGAAATTATTTGTAAATTTCGACAAGTAGAACAATGAATGGATCAGGTAGACGGTTGAAATAATTGTATATATTGCTTCTATATAATCTACGAAACATATATGCAAAGCATCCAAACAGTACAATTCGCCAATTTCTTGTTCTTCAAGTTTAAGTGAACTACGAGCCCCATTGTTAATCCTTTAAAGGAAATTATTTGTAATTTTCGACAAGTAGAACAATGAATGGAACAGGTAGACGGTTGAAATCTTTGTATATATTGCTTCTATATAATCTAAGAAACATATATGCAAAGCATCCAAACAGTACCATTCGCCAATTTCTTGTTCTTCAAGTTTAAGTGAACAACGAGCCCCATTGATAATCATGAAACGGAAATTATTTGTAACTTTCTACAAGTAGAACCATGAATAGAACAGGTAGGCGGTTGAAATCTTTGTATGTGTTGCTTCTATATAGTCTACGAAACCTATATGCAAAGCATCTAAACAGTAACAATCGCCAATTTTTTGATCTTCAAATTTAAGTGAACTACGAGCCCCATTGTTAATACTTTAACGGAAATTATTTGTAACTTGCGACAAGTAGAACAATGAATGGAACAGGTAGCCGGTTGAAATCAATGTATATATTGCTTCTATATAGTCTAAGAAACATATATGCAAAGCATCCAAACAGTACAATTCGCGAATTTATTGTTCTTCAAGTTTAAGTGAACAACGAGCCCCATTGTTAATCCTTTAAAGGAAATTATTTGTAAATTTCGACAAGTAGAACAATGAATGGATCAGGTAGACGGTTGAAATCTTTGTATATATTGCTTCCATATAGTCTAAGAAACATATATGCAAAGCATCCAAACAGTACCATTCGCCAATTTTTTGTTCTTCAAGTTTAAGTGAACTACGAGCCCCATTGTTAATCCTTTAACGGAAATTAATTGTAACTTTCTACAAGTAGAACAATGATTGGAACAGGTAGACGGTTGAAATCTTTGTATATATTGCTTCCATATAGTCTAAGAAACATGTACGCAAAGCATCCAAACAGTACCATTCGCCAATTTTTTGTTCTTCAAGTTTAAGTGAACAATGAGCCCCATTGTTAATCCTTCATCGGAAATTATTTGTAAATTTCGACAAGTAGAACAATGAATGGGACAGGTAGACTGTTGAAATCATTGTATATATTGCTTCTATATAGTCCAAGAAACATATATGCAAATCGTCCAAACAGTACAATTCGCCAATTTTTTGCTCTTCAAGTTTAAGTGAACTACGAGCCCCATTGTTAATCCTTTAAAGGAAATTTTTTGTAAATTTCGGCAAGTAGAACAATGAATGGAATAGGTAGACGGTTGAAATCATTGTATATATTGCTTCTATATAGTCTAAGAAACATGTATGCAAAGCATCCAAACAGTACAATTCGCCAATTTTTTGTTCTTCAAGTTTAAGTAAACTACGATCCCCATTGTTAATCCCTTAACGGAAATTATTTGTAACTTTCGACAAGTAGAACAATGATTGGAACACGTAGACGGTTGAAATCTTTGTATATATTGCTTCCATATAGTCTAAGAAACATGTACGCAAAGCATCCAAACAGTACCATTCGCCAATTTTTTGTTCTTCAAGTTTAAGTGAACAATGAGCCCCAATGGTTAATCCTTTATCGGAAATTATTTGTAACTTTCGGCAAGTAGAACAATGAATGGAACAGGTAGACTGTTGAAATCATTGTATATGTTGTTTCTATGTAGTCTAAGAAACACTTATGCAAAGCGTCCAAACAGTACAATTCGCCAATTATTTGATCTTCAAGTTTAAGTGAACTACTAGCCCCATTGTTAATACTTTAACGGAAATTATTTGTAACTTTCGGCAAGTAGAACAATGAATGGAACAGGTAGACGGTTGAAATCTTTGTATATATTGCTTCTATATAGTCTAAGAAACATATATGCAAAGCATCCAAACAGTACAATTCGCCAATTTTTTGTTCTTCAAGTTTAAGTGAACTACGAACCCCATTGTTAATCCTTTAAAGGAAATTATTTGTAAATTTCGACAAGTAGAACAATGAATGGAACAGGTAGACTGTTGAAATCATTGTATATGTTGTTTCTATGTAGTCTAAGAAACACTTATGCAAAGCGTCCAAACAGTACAATTCGCCAATTATTTGATCTTCAAGTTTAAGTGAACTACTAGCCCCATTGTTAATACTTTAACGGAAATTATTTGTAACTTTCGGCAAGTAGAACAATGAATGGAACAGGTAGACGGTTGAAATCTTTGTATATATTGCTTCTATATAGTCTAAGAAACATATATGCAAAGCATCCAAACAGTACAATTCGCCAATTTTTTGTTCTTCAAGTTTAAGTGAACTACGAACCCCATTGTTAATCCTTTAAAGGAAATTATTTGTAAATTTCGACAAGTAGAACAATGAATGGAACAGGTAGACGGTTGAAATCTTTGTATATATTGCTTCTATATAATCTAAGAAACATATATGCAAAGCATCCAAACAGTACCATTCGCCAATTTTTTGTTCTTCAAGTTTAAGTAAACTACGATCCCCATTGTTAATCCCTTAACGGAAATTATTTGTAACTTTCGGCAAGTAGAACAATGAATGGAACAGGTAGACTGTTGAAATCATTGTATATGTTGTTTCTATGTAGTCTAAGAAACATATATGCAAAGCGTCCAAACAGTACCATTCGCCAATTTTTTGTTCTTCAAGTTTAAGTGAACAATGAGCCCCATTGTTAATCCTTTATCGGAAATTATTTGTAACTTTCGACAAGTAGAACAATGAATTGAACAGGTAGACGGTTGAAATCATTGTATATATTGCTTCTATATAATCTAAGAAACATATATGTAAAGCATCAAAACAGTACAATTCGCCAATTATTTCATCTTGATGTTTAAGTGAACTACGAGCCCCATTGTTAATCCTTTAAAGGAAATTATTTGTAAATTTCGACAAGTAGAACAATGAATGGATCATGTAGACGGTTGAAATCATTGTATATATTGCTTCTATATAGTCTAAGAAACAAATATGCAAAGCATCCAAACAGTACAATCCGCCAATTTTTTGTTCTTGAAGTTTAAGTGAACTACGAGCCTCATTGATAATCATGAAACGGAAATTATTTGTAACTTTCTACAAGTAGAACAATGAATAGAACAGGTAGACGGTTGAAATCTTTGTATATGTTGCTTCTATATAGTCTAAGAAACTTATATGCAAAGCATCTAAACAGTATCATTCGCCAATTTTTTTATCTTCAAGTTTAAGTGAACAATGAGCCCCAATGGTTAATCCGTTATCGGAAATTATTTGTAACTTTCGACAAGTAGAACAATGAATGGAACAGGTAGACGGTTGAAATCTTTGTATATATTGCTTCTATATAGTCTAAGAAACTTATATGCAAAGCATCTAAACAGTAACATTCGCCAATTTTTTTATCTTCAAGTTTAAGTGAACAATGAGCCCCAATGGTTAATCCGTTATCGGAAATTATTTGTAACTTGCGTCAAGTAGAACAATGAGTGGAACAGTTAGACGGTTGAAATCAATGTATATATTGCTTCTATATAGTCTAAGAAACATATATGCAAAGCATCCAAACAGTACCATTCGCCAATTTTTTGTTCTTCAAGTTTAAGTGAACAATGAGCCCCATTGATAATCCTTTATCGGAAATTATTTGTAACTTTCGACAAGTAGAACAATGAATGGAACAGGTAGACGGTTGAAATCTTTGTATATATTGCTTCTACATAGTCTAAGAAACATATATGCAAAGCATCCAACCAGTACAATTCGCCAATTTATTGTTCTTCAAGTTTAAGTGAACAACGAGCCCCATTGTTAATCCTTTAAAGGAAATTATTTGTAACTTTCGACAAGTAGAACAATGATTGGAACAGGTAGACGGTTGAAATCTTTGTATATATTGCTTCTATATAATCTAAGAAACATATATGCAAAGCATCCAAACAGTACCATTCGCCAATTTTTTGTTCTTCTTGTTTAAGTGAACTACGAGCCCCATTGTTAATCCTTTAAAGGAAATTATTTGTAATTTTCGACAAGCAGAACAATGAATGGAACAGGTAGACGGTTGAAATCTTTGTGTATATTGCTTCTATATAATCTAAGAAACATATATGCAAAGCATCCAAACAGTACCATTCGCCAATTTTTTGTTCTTCAAGTTTAAGTGAACAACGAGCCCCATTGATAATCATGAAACGGAAATTATTTGTAACTTTCTACAAGTAGAACAGTGAATAGAACAGGTAGACGGTTGAAATCTTTGTATATGTTGCTTCTATATAGTCTAAGAAACATATATGCAAAGCATCCAAACAGTAATATTCGCCAATTTTTTGTCCTTCAAGTTTAAGTGAACAATGAGCCCCATTGTTAATCCTTTATCGGAAATTATTTGTAACTTTCGACAAGTAGAACAATGAATGGAACAGGTAGACGGTTGAAATATTTGTATATATTGCTTCTATATAATATAAGAAACATATATTCAAAGCATCCAAACAGTACCATCCGCCAATTTTTTGTTCTTCAAGTTTCAGTGAACTACGAGCCCCATTGTTAATCCTTTAAAGGAAATTATTTGTAAATTTCGACAAGTAGAACAATGAATGGATCAGGTAGACGGTTGAAATAATTGTATATATTGCTTCTATATAATCTACGAAACATATATGCAAAGCATCCAAACAGTACAATTCGCCAATTTTTTGTTCTTCAAGTTTAAGTGAACTACGAGCCCCATTGTTAATCCTTTAAAGGAAATTATTTGTAAATTTCGAAAAGTAGAACAATGAATGGAACAGGTAGACGGTTGAAATCTTTGTATATATTGCTTCTATATAGTCTAAGAAACATATATGCAAAGCATCCAAACAGTACAATTCGCCAATTTTTTGTTCTTCATGTTTAAGTGAATAATGAGCCCGAATGGTTAATCCTTTATCGGAAATTATTTGTAACTTTCGACAAGTAAAACAATGAATGGAACAGGTAGACGGTTGAAATCATTGTATATATTGCTTCAGTATAGCCTAAGAAACATATATGCAAAGCATCCAAACAGTACAATTCGCCAATTTTTTGTTCCTCAAGATTAAGTAAACTACGATCCCCATTGTTAATCCTTTAAAGGAAATTATTTGTAAATTTCGACAAGTAGAACACTGAATGGAACAGGTAGACTGTTGAAATCATTGTATATATTGCTTCTATATAGTCTAAGAAACATATATGCAAAGCATCCAAATAGTACAATTCGACAATTTTTTGTTCTTCAAGTTTAAGTGAACAATGAGCCCCATTGTTAATCCTTTATCTGAAATTATTTGTAACTGTCGACAAGTAGAACAATGAATGGAACAGGTAGACGTTTGAAATCCTTGTATATATTGCGTCTATATAGTCTAAGAAACATATATGCAAAGCATCCAAACAGTACAATTCCCCAATTTATTGTTCTTCAAGTTTGAGTGAACAACGAGCCCCATTGTTAATCCTTTAAAGGAAATTATTTGTAAATTTCGACAAGTAGAACAATGAATAGAACAGGTAGACGGTTGAAATCTTTGTATATGTTGCTTCTATATAGTCTAAGAAACCTATATGCAAAGCATCTAAACAGTAACAATCGCCAATTTTTAGATCTTCAAGTTTAAGTGAACAGCGAGCCCCATTGATAATCATGAAATGGAAATTATTTGTAACTTTCTACAAGTAGAACAATGAATAGTACAGGTAGACGGGTGAAATCTTTCTATATATTGCTTCTAAATAGTCTAAGAAACATATATGCAAAGCATCCAAACAGTACAATTCGCCAATTTTTTGTTCTTCAAGTTTAAGTGAACTACGAGCCACACTGTTAATCCTTTAAAGGAAATTATTTGTAAATTTCGACAAGTAGAACAATGAATGGATCAGGTAGACGGTTGAAATAATTGTATATATTGCTTCTATATAATCTACGAAACATATATGCAAAGCATCCAAACAGTACAATTCGCCAATTTCTTGTTCTTCAAGTTTAAGTGAACTACGAGCCCCATTGTTAATCCTTTAAAGGAAATTATTTGTAATTTTCGACAAGTAGAACAATGAATGGAACAGGTAGACGGTTGAAATCTTTGTATATATTGCTTCTATATAATCTAAGAAACATATATGCAAAGCATCCAAACAGTACCATTCGCCAATTTCTTGTTCTTCAAGTTTAAGTGAACAACGAGCCCCATTGATAATCATGAAACGGAAATTATTTGTAACTTTCTACAAGTAGAAAAATGAATAGAACAGGTAGGCGGTTGAAATCTTTGTATGTGTTGCTTCTATATAGTCTACGAAACCTATATGCAAAGCATCTAAACAGTAACAATCGCCAATTTTTTGATCTTCAAATTTAAGTGAACTACGAGCCCCATTGTTAATCCTTTAACGGAAATTATTTGTAAATTTCGGCAAGTAGAACAATGAATGGAATAGGTAGACGGTTGAAATCATCGTATATATTGCTTCTATATAGTCTAAGAAACATATATGCAAAGCATCCAAACAGTACAATTCGCCAATTTTTTGTTTTCCAAGTATAAGTGAACTACGAGCCCAATTGTTAATCCTTTAACGGAAATTATTTGTAAATTTCTACAAGTAGAACAATGAATGGAACAGGTAGACGGTTGAAATCTTTGTATATATTGCTTCTATATAATCTAAGAAACATATATGCAAAGCATCCAAACAGTACCATTCGCCAATTTCTTGTTCTTCAAGTTTAAGTGAACAACGAGCCCCATTGATAATCATGAAACGGAAATTATTTGTAACTTTCTACAAGTAGAACAATGAATAGAACAGGTAGGCGGTTGAAATCTTTGTATGTGTTGCTTCTATATAGTCTACGAAACCTATATGCAAAGCATCTAAACAGTAACAATCGCCAATTTTTTGATCTTCAAATTTAAGTGAACTACGAGCCCCATTGTTAATCCTTTAACGGAAATTATTTGTAAATTTCGACAAGTAGAACAATGAATGGAATAGGTAGACGGTTGAAATCTTTGTATTTATTGCTTCTATATAGTCTAAGAAACATATATGCAAAGCATCCAAACAGTACAATTCGCCAATTTTTTGTTTTCCAAGTATAAGTGAACTACGAGCCCCATTGTTAATCCTTTAAAGGAAATTATTTGTAAATTTCGACAAGTAGAACAAAGAATGGAACAGGTAGACGGTTGAAATCTTTGTATATATTGCTTCTATATAGTCTAAGAAACATATATGCAAAGCATCCAAACAGTACCATTCGCCAATTTTTTGTTCTTCAAGTTTAAGTGAACAACGAGCCCCATTGATAATCATGAAACGGAAATTATTTGTAACTTTCTACAAGTAGAACAGTGAATAGAACAGGTAGACGGTTGAAATCTTTGTATATGTTGCTTCTATATAGTCTAAGAAACATATATGCAAAGCATCCAAACAGTAATATTCGCCAATTTTTTGTCCTTCAAGTTTAAGTGAACAATGAGCCCCATTGTTAATCCTTTATCGGAAATTATTTGTAACTTTCGACAAGTAGAACAATGAATGGAACAGGTAGACGGTTGAAATATTTGTATATATTGCTTCTATATAATATAAGAAACATATATTCAAAGCATCCAAACAGTACCATCCGCCAATTTTTTGTTCTTCAAGTTTCAGTGAACTACGAGCCCCATTGTTAATCCTTTAAAGGAAATTATTTGTAAATTTCGACAAGTAGAACAATGAATGGATCAGGTAGACGGTTGAAATAATTGTATATATTGCTTCTATATAATCTACGAAACATATATGCAAAGCATCCAAACAGTACAATTCGCCAATTTTTTGTTCTTCAAGTTTAAGTGAACTACGAGCCCCATTGTTAATCCTTTATCGGAAATTATTTGTAACTTTCGACAAGTAAAACAATGAATGGAACAGGTAGACGGTTGAAATCATTGTATATATTGCTTCAGTATAGCCTAAGAAACATATATGCAAAGCATCCAAACAGTACAATTCGCCAATTTTTTGTTCCTCAAGATTAAGTAAACTACGATCCCCATTGTTAATCCTTTAAAGGAAATTATTTGTAAATTTCGACAAGTAGAACACTGAATGGAACAGGTAGACTGTTGAAATCATTGTATATATTGCTTCTATATAGTCTAAGAAACATATATGCAAAGCATCCAAATAGTACAATTCGACAATTTTTTGTTCTTCAAGTTTAAGTGAACAATGAGCCCCATTGTTAATCCTTTATCTGAAATTATTTGTAACTGTCGACAAGTAGAACAATGAATGGAACAGGTAGACGTTTGAAATCCTTGTATATATTGCGTCTATATAGTCTAAGAAACATATATGCAAAGCATCCAAACAGTACAATTCCCCAATTTATTGTTCTTCAAGTTTGAGTGAACAACGAGCCCCATTGTTAATCCTTTAAAGGAAATTATTTGTAAATTTCGACAAGTAGAACAATGAATAGAACAGGTAGACGGTTGAAATCTTTGTATATGTTGCTTCTATATAGTCTAAGAAACCTATATGCAAAGCATCTAAACAGTAACAATCGCCAATTTTTAGATCTTCAAGTTTAAGTGAACAGCGAGCCCCATTGATAATCATGAAATGGAAATTATTTGTAACTTTCTACAAGTAGAACAATGAATAGTACAGGTAGACGGGTGAAATCTTTCTATATATTGCTTCTAAATAGTCTAAGAAACATATATGCAAAGCATCCAAACAGTACAATTCGCCAATTTTTTGTTCTTCAAGTTTAAGTGAACTACGAGCCACACTGTTAATCCTTTAAAGGAAATTATTTGTAAATTTCGACAAGTAGAACAATGAATGGATCAGGTAGACGGTTGAAATAATTGTATATATTGCTTCTATATAATCTACGAAACATATATGCAAAGCATCCAAACAGTACAATTCGCCAATTTCTTGTTCTTCAAGTTTAAGTGAACTACGAGCCCCATTGTTAATCCTTTAAAGGAAATTATTTGTAATTTTCGACAAGTAGAACAATGAATGGAACAGGTAGACGGTTGAAATCTTTGTATATATTGCTTCTATATAATCTAAGAAACATATATGCAAAGCATCCAAACAGTACCATTCGCCAATTTCTTGTTCTTCAAGTTTAAGTGAACAACGAGCCCCATTGATAATCATGAAACGGAAATTATTTGTAACTTTCTACAAGTAGAAAAATGAATAGAACAGGTAGGCGGTTGAAATCTTTGTATGTGTTGCTTCTATATAGTCTACGAAACCTATATGCAAAGCATCTAAACAGTAACAATCGCCAATTTTTTGATCTTCAAATTTAAGTGAACTACGAGCCCCATTGTTAATCCTTTAACGGAAATTATTTGTAAATTTCGGCAAGTAGAACAATGAATGGAATAGGTAGACGGTTGAAATCATCGTATATATTGCTTCTATATAGTCTAAGAAACATATATGCAAAGCATCCAAACAGTACAATTCGCCAATTTTTTGTTTTCCAAGTATAAGTGAACTACGAGCCCAATTGTTAATCCTTTAACGGAAATTATTTGTAAATTTCTACAAGTAGAACAATGAATGGAACAGGTAGACGGTTGAAATCTTTGTATATATTGCTTCTATATAATCTAAGAAACATATATGCAAAGCATCCAAACAGTACCATTCGCCAATTTCTTGTTCTTCAAGTTTAAGTGAACAACGAGCCCCATTGATAATCATGAAACGGAAATTATTTGTAACTTTCTACAAGTAGAACAATGAATAGAACAGGTAGGCGGTTGAAATCTTTGTATGTGTTGCTTCTATATAGTCTACGAAACCTATATGCAAAGCATCTAAACAGTAACAATCGCCAATTTTTTGATCTTCAAATTTAAGTGAACTACGAGCCCCATTGTTAATCCTTTAACGGAAATTATTTGTAAATTTCGACAAGTAGAACAATGAATGGAATAGGTAGACGGTTGAAATCTTTGTATTTATTGCTTCTATATAGTCTAAGAAACATATATGCAAAGCATCCAAACAGTACAATTCGCCAATTTTTTGTTTTCCAAGTATAAGTGAACTACGAGCCCCATTGTTAATCCTTTAAAGGAAATTATTTGTAAATTTCGACAAGTAGAACAAAGAATGGAACAGGTAGACGGTTGAAATCTTTGTATATATTGCTTCTATATAGTCTAAGAAACATATATGCAAAGCATCCAAACAGTACCATTCGCCAATTTTTTGTTCTTCAAGTTTAAGTGAACTACGAGCCCCATTGTTAATCCTTTAACGGAAATTAATTGTAACTTTCTACAAGTAGAACAATGATTGCAACACGTAGACGGTTGAAATCTTTGTATATATTGCTTCCATATAGTCTAAGAAACATATATGCAAAGCATCCAAACAGTACCATTCGCCAATTTTTTGTCCTTCAAGTTTAAGTGAACAATGATCCCCATTGTTAATCCTTTATCGGAAATTATTTGTATCTTTCGACAAGTAGAACAATGAATGGAACAGGTAGACGGTTGAAATATTTGTATATATTGCTTCTATATAATATAAGAAACATATATTCAAAGCATCCAAACAGTACCATCCGCCAATTTTTTGTTCTTCAAGTTTAAATGAACTACGAGCCCCATTGTTAATCCTTTAAAGGAAATTATTTGTAAATTTCGGCAAGTAGAACAATGAATGGAATAGGTAGACGGTTGAAATCATTGTATATATTGCTTCTATATAGTCTAAGAAACATATATGCAAAGCATCCAAACAGTACAATTCGCCAATTTATTGTTCTTCAAGTTTAAGTGAACAACGAGCCCCATTGTTAATCCTTTAAAGGAAATTATTTGTAAATTTCGACAAGTAGAACAATGAATGGAACAGGTAGACGGTTGAAATCTTTGTATATATTGCTACTATATAATCTAAGAAACATATATGCAAAGCATCCAAACAGTACAATTCGCCAATTATTTGATCTTCAAGTTTAAGTGAACTACGAGCCCCATTGTTAATACTTTAACGGAAATTATTGGTAACTTGCGACAAGTAGACCAATGAATGGAACAGGTAGCCGGTTGAAATCAATGTATATATTGCTTCTATATAGTCCAAGTAACATATATGCAAAGCATCCAAACAGTACAATTCGCGAATTTATTGTTCTTCAAGTTTAAGTGAACAACGACCCCCATTGTTAATCCTTTAAAGCAGGCAGCCAGGATAGTTAATCGCCAGAGCTGTCCTTCGAAGAGCTCCGCCTGCTTCACCCATTCATACAGCTGAGATGTCACTGATTCACAGACACTCTCTCGGTGTCATGGCCGGACCTATTGGCACGAGCGTGGTGGCGGATTGAGGCGACATTCGTATCTAACCGCTCGCGCTGGAAAGACATGCCACGCGCGTCGATCGCGGAAAACAAAACGACGCGCGTGGCACGTCTTTCCAGCGCGAGCGGTTAGATACGAATGTCGCCCCAATACGTCACCACGCGCGTGGCCATAGGTCCGAACCTGGCAAGTGAAAGGCGAAGCAATCAGCGAGCTCTCGAACGCATGGGAAGGGGACGCAGGCGGAGCTCTTCGAAGGACAGCTCTGGCGATTAACTATCCTGGCTGCCTGCTTTAAAGGAAATTATTTGTAAATTTCGACAAGTAGAACAATGATTGGAACACGTAGACGGTTGAAATCTTTGTATATATTGCTACTATATAGTCTAAGAGACATATATGCAAAGCATCCAAACAGTACAATTCGCCAATTTATTGTCTTTCAAGTTTAAGTGAACAACGAGCCCCATTGTTAATCCTTTAAAGGAAATTATTTGTAAATTTCGACAAGTAGAACAATGATTGCAACACGTAGACGGTTGAAATCAATGTATATATTGCTTCTATATAGTCTAAGAAACATAAATGCAAAGCATCCAAACAGTACCATTCGCCAATTTTTTGTTCTTCAAGTTAAAGTGAACAATGAGCCCCATTGTTAATCCTTTAAAAAAAATTATTTGTAAATTTCGACAAGTAGAACAATGAATGGATCAGGTAGACGGTTGAAATCATTGTATATATTGCTTCTATATAATCTACGAAACATATATGCAAAGCATCCAAACAGTACAATTCGCCAATTTTTTGTTCTTCAAGTTTAAGTGAACTACGAGCCCCATTGTTAATCCTTTAACGGAAATTAATTGTAACTTTCTACAAGTAGAACAATGATTGGAACAGGTAGACGGTTGAAATATTTGTATATATTGCTTCCATATAGTCTAAGAAACATGTACGCAAAGTAACCAAACAGTACCATTCGCCAATTTTTTGTTCTTCAAGTTTAAGTGAACAATGAGCCCCATTGTTAATCCTTTATCGGAAATTATTTGTAAATTTCGACAAGTAGAACAATGAATGGGACAGGTAGACTGTTGAAATCATTGTATATATTGCTTCTATATAGTCCAAGAAACATATATGCAAAGCGTCCAAACAGTACAATTCGCCAATTTTTTGCTCTTCAAGTTTAAGTGAACTACGTGCCCTATTGTTAATCCTTTAATGGAAATTATTTGTAAATTTCGGCAAGTAGAACAATGAATGGAATAGGTAGACGGTTGAAATCATTGTATATATTGCTTCTATATAGTCTAAGAAACATATATGCAAAGCATCCAAACAGTACTATTCGCCAATTTTTTGTTCTTCAAGTTTAAGTGAACAATGAGCCCCAATGGTTAATCCGTTATAGGAAATTATTTGTATTTTTCGACAAGTAGAACAATGAATGGGACAGGTAGACTGTTGAAATCATTGTATATATTGCTTCTATATAGTCCAAGAAACATATATGCAAAGCGTCCAAACAGTACAATTCGCCAATTTTTTGCTCTTCAAGTTTAAGTGAACTACGTGCCCCATTGTTAATCCTTTAATGGAAATTATTTGTAAATTTCGGCAAGTAGGACAATGAATGGAACAGGTAGACGGTTGAAATCTTTGTATATATTGCTTCTATATAGTCTAAGAAACATATATGCAAAGCATCCAAACAGTACCATTCGCCAATTTTTTGTTCTTCAAGTTTAAGTGAACTACGAGCCCCATTGTTAATCCTTCAAAGGAAATTATTTGTAAATTTCGACAAGTAGAACAATGAATGGAACAGGTAGACTGTTGAAATCATTGTATATATTGCTTCTATATAGTCTAAGAAACATATATGCAAAACATCCAAACAGTACAATTCGCCAATTTTTTGTTCTTCAAGTTTAAGTAAACTACGATCCCCATTGTTAATCCCTTAACGGAAATTATTTGTAACTTTCGACAAGTAGAACAATGAATGGAACAGGTAGACGGTTGAAATCTTTGTATATGTTGCTTCTATATAGTCTAAGAAACCTATATGCAAAGCATCCAAACAGTACAATTCGCCAATTTATTGTCTTTCAAGTTTAAGTGAACAACGAGCCCCATTGTTAATCCTTTAAAGGAAATTATTTGTAAATTTCGACAAGTAGAACAATGATTGCAACACGTAGACGGTTGAAATCAATGTATATATTGCTTCTATATAGTCTAAGAAACATAAATGCAAAGCATCCAAACAGTACCATTCGCCAATTTTTTGTTCTTCAAGTTAAAGTGAACAATGAGCCCCATTGTTAATCCTTTAAAAAAAATTATTTGTAAATTTCGACAAGTAGAACAATGAATGGATCAGGTAGACGGTTGAAATCATTGTATATATTGCTTCTATATAATCTACGAAACATATATGCAAAGCATCCAAACAGTACAATTCGCCAATTTTTTGTTCTTCAAGTTTAAGTGAACTACGAGCCCCATTGTTAATCCTTTAACGGAAATTAATTGTAACTTTCTACAAGTAGAACAATGATTGGAACAGGTAGACGGTTGAAATATTTGTATATATTGCTTCCATATAGTCTAAGAAACATGTACGCAAAGTAACCAAACAGTACCATTCGCCAATTTTTTGTTCTTCAAGTTTAAGTGAACAATGAGCCCCATTGTTAATCCTTTATCGGAAATTATTTGTAAATTTCGACAAGTAGAACAATGAATGGGACAGGTAGACTGTTGAAATCATTGTATATATTGCTTCTATATAGTCCAAGAAACATATATGCAAAGCGTCCAAACAGTACAATTCGCCAATTTTTTGCTCTTCAAGTTTAAGTGAACTACGTGCCCTATTGTTAATCCTTTAATGGAAATTATTTGTAAATTTCGGCAAGTAGAACAATGAATGGAATAGGTAGACGGTTGAAATCATTGTATATATTGCTTCTATATAGTCTAAGAAACATATATGCAAAGCATCCAAACAGTACTATTCGCCAATTTTTTGTTCTTCAAGTTTAAGTGAACAATGAGCCCCAATGGTTAATCCGTTATAGGAAATTATTTGTATTTTTCGACAAGTAGAACAATGAATGGGACAGGTAGACTGTTGAAATCATTGTATATATTGCTTCTATATAGTCCAAGAAACATATATGCAAAGCGTCCAAACAGTACAATTCGCCAATTTTTTGCTCTTCAAGTTTAAGTGAACTACGTGCCCCATTGTTAATCCTTTAATGGAAATTATTTGTAAATTTCGGCAAGTAGGACAATGAATGGAACAGGTAGACGGTTGAAATCTTTGTATATATTGCTTCTATATAGTCTAAGAAACATATATGCAAAGCATCCAAACAGTACCATTCGCCAATTTTTTGTTCTTCAAGTTTAAGTGAACTACGAGCCCCATTGTTAATCCTTCAAAGGAAATTATTTGTATTTTTCGACAAGTAGAACAATGAATGGGACAGGTAGACTGTTGAAATCATTGTATATATTGCTTCTATATAGTCCAAGAAACATATATGCAAAGCGTCCAAACAGTACAATTCGCCAATTTTTTGCTCTTCAAGTTTAAGTGAACTACGTGCCCCATTGTTAATCCTTTAATGGAAATTATTTGTAAATTTCGGCAAGTAGGACAATGAATGGAACAGGTAGACGGTTGAAATCTTTGTATATATTGCTTCTATATAGTCTAAGAAACATATATGCAAAGCATCCAAACAGTACCATTCGCCAATTTTTTGTTCTTCAAGTTTAAGTGAACTACGAGCCCCATTGTTAATCCTTCAAAGGAAATTATTTGTAAATTTCGACAAGTAGAACAATGAATGGAACAGGTAGACTGTTGAAATCATTGTATATATTGCTTCTATATAGTCTAAGAAACATATATGCAAAACATCCAAACAGTACAATTCGCCAATTTTTTGTTCTTCAAGTTTAAGTAAACTACGATCCCCATTGTTAATCCCTTAACGGAAATTATTTGTAACTTTCGACAAGTAGAACAATGAATGGAACAGGTAGACGGTTGAAATCTTTGTATATGTTGCTTCTATATAGTCTAAGAAACCTATATGCAAAGCATCCAAACAGTACAATTCGCCAATTTATTGTCTTTCAAGTTTAAGTGAACAACGAGCCCCATTGTTAATCCTTTAAAGGAAATTATTTGTAAATTTCGACAAGTAGAACAATGATTGCAACACGTAGACGGTTGAAATCAATGTATATATTGCTTCTATATAGTCTAAGAAACATAAATGCAAAGCATCCAAACAGTACCATTCGCCAATTTTTTGTTCTTCAAGTTAAAGTGAACAATGAGCCCCATTGTTAATCCTTTAAAAAAAATTATTTGTAAATTTCGACAAGTAGAACAATGAATGGATCAGGTAGACGGTTGAAATCATTGTATATATTGCTTCTATATAATCTACGAAACATATATGCAAAGCATCCAAACAGTACAATTCGCCAATTTTTTGTTCTTCAAGTTTAAGTGAACTACGAGCCCCATTGTTAATCCTTTAACGGAAATTAATTGTAACTTTCTACAAGTAGAACAATGATTGGAACAGGTAGACGGTTGAAATATTTGTATATATTGCTTCCATATAGTCTAAGAAACATGTACGCAAAGTAACCAAACAGTACCATTCGCCAATTTTTTGTTCTTCAAGTTTAAGTGAACAATGAGCCCCATTGTTAATCCTTTATCGGAAATTATTTGTAAATTTCGACAAGTAGAACAATGAATGGGACAGGTAGACTGTTGAAATCATTGTATATATTGCTTCTATATAGTCCAAGAAACATATATGCAAAGCGTCCAAACAGTACAATTCGCCAATTTTTTGCTCTTCAAGTTTAAGTGAACTACGTGCCCTATTGTTAATCCTTTAATGGAAATTATTTGTAAATTTCGGCAAGTAGAACAATGAATGGAATAGGTAGACGGTTGAAATCATTGTATATATTGCTTCTATATAGTCTAAGAAACATATATGCAAAGCATCCAAACAGTACTATTCGCCAATTTTTTGTTCTTCAAGTTTAAGTGAACAATGAGCCCCAATGGTTAATCCGTTATAGGAAATTATTTGTATTTTTCGACAAGTAGAACAATGAATGGGACAGGTAGACTGTTGAAATCATTGTATATATTGCTTCTATATAGTCCAAGAAACATATATGCAAAGCGTCCAAACAGTACAATTCGCCAATTTTTTGCTCTTCAAGTTTAAGTGAACTACGTGCCCCATTGTTAATCCTTTAATGGAAATTATTTGTAAATTTCGGCAAGTAGGACAATGAATGGAACAGGTAGACGGTTGAAATCTTTGTATATATTGCTTCTATATAGTCTAAGAAACATATATGCAAAGCATCCAAACAGTACCATTCGCCAATTTTTTGTTCTTCAAGTTTAAGTGAACTACGAGCCCCATTGTTAATCCTTCAAAGGAAATTATTTGTAAATTTCGACAAGTAGAACAATGAATGGAACAGGTAGACTGTTGAAATCATTGTATATATTGCTTCTATATAGTCTAAGAAACATATATGCAAAACATCCAAACAGTACAATTCGCCAATTTTTTGTTCTTCAAGTTTAAGTAAACTACGATCCCCATTGTTAATCCCTTAACGGAAATTATTTGTAACTTTCGACAAGTAGAACAATGAATGGAACAGGTAGACGGTTGAAATCTTTGTATATGTTGCTTCTATATAGTCTAAGAAACCTATATGCAAAGCATCTAAACAGTAACATTCGCCAATTTTTTGATCTTCAAGTTTAAGTGAACAGCGAGCCCCATTGATAATCATGAAATGGAAATTATTTGTAACTTTCTACAAGTAGAACAATAAATAGTAGAGGTAAACTGGTGAAATCTTTCTATATATTGCTTCTAATTAGTCTAAGAAACATATATGTAAAGCATCCAAACAGTACAATTCGCCAATTTTTTGTTCTTCAAGTTTAAGTGATCTACGAGCCCCATTGTTAATCCTTTAAAAAAAATTATTTGTAAATTTCGACAAGTAGAACAATGAATGGATCAGGTAGACGGTTGAAATCAATGTATATATTGCTTCTATATAGTCTAAGAAACATATATGCAAAGCATCCAAACAGTACAATTCGACAATTTTTTGTTCTTCAAGTTTAAGTGAACTACGAGCCCCATTGTTAATCCTTTAATGGAAATTAATTGTAACTTTCTACGAGTAGAACAATGATTGGAACACGTAGACGGTTGAAATCTTTGTATATATTGCTTCCATATAGTCTAAGAAACATGTACGCAAAGCATCCAAACAGTACCATTCGCCAATTTTTTGTTCTTCAAGTTTAAGTGAACTACGAGCCCCATTGTTAATCCTTCAAAGGAAATTATTTGTAAATTTCGACAAGTAGAACAATGACTGGAACAGGTAGACCGTTGAAATCGTTGTATATAATGCTTCTATATAGTCTAAGAAACATATATGGAAAGCATCCAAACAGTACAATTCGCCAATTTTTTGTTCTTCAAGTTTAAGTAAACTACGATCCCCATTGTTAATCCCTTAACGGAAATTATTTGTAACTTTCGACAAGTAGAACAATGAATAGAACAGGTAGACGGTTGAAATCATTGTATATATTGCTTCTGTATAGTCTAAGAAACATATATGCAAAGAAACCAAACAGTACAATTCGCCAATTATTTGATCTTCAAGTTTAAGTGAACTACGAGCCCCATTGTTAATACTTTAACGGAAATTATTTGTAACTTGCGACAAGTAGAACAATGAATGGAACAGGTAGCCGGTTGAAATCAATGTATATATTGCTTCTATATAGTCTAAGAAACATATATGCAAAGCATCCAAACAGTACAATTCGCGAATTTATTGTTCTTCAAGTTTAAGTGAACAACGAGCCCCATTGTTAATCCTTTAAAGGAAATTATTTGTAAATTTCGACAAGTAGAACAATGATTGGAACACGTAGACGGTTGAAATCTTTGTATATATTGCTTCTATATAGTATAAGAAACATATATGCAAAGCATCCAAACAGTACCATTCGCCAATTTTTTGTTCTTCAAGTTTAAGTGAACAATGAGCCCCAATGGTTAATCCGTTATAGGAAATTATTTGTATTTTTCGACAAGTAGAACAATGAATGGATCAGGTAGACGGTTGAAATCTTTGTATATATTGCTTCCATATAGTCTAAGAAACATATATGCAAAGCATCCAAACAGTACCATTCGCCAATTTTTTGTTCTTCAAGTTTAAGTGAACTACGAGCCCCATTGTTAATCCTTTAACGGAAATTAATTGTAACTTTCTACAAGTAGAACAATGATTGGAACAGGTAGACGGTTGAAATCTTTGTATATATTGCTTCCATATAGTCTAAGAAACATGTACGCAAAGCATCCAAACAGTACCATTCGCCAATTTTTTGTTCTTCAAGTTTAAGTGAACAATGAGCCCCATTGTTAATCCTTCATCGGAAATTATTTGTAAATTTCGACAAGTAGAACAATGAATGGGACAGGTAGACTGTTGAAATCATTGTATATATTGCTTCTATATAGTCCAAGAAACATATATGCAAAGCGTCCAAACAGTACAATTCGCCAATTTTTTGCTCTTCAAGTTTAAGTGAACTACGAGCCCCATTGTTAATCCTTTAAAGGAAATTTTTTGTAAATTTCGGCAAGTAGAACAATGAATGGAATAGGTAGACGGTTGAAATCATTGTATATATTGCTTCTATATAGTCTAAGAAACATATATGCAAAGCATCCAAACAGTACAATTCGCCAATTTTTTGTTCTTCAAGTTTAAGTAAACTACGATCCCCATTGTTAATCCCTTAACGGAAATTATTTGTTACTTTCGACAAGTAGAACAATGAATGGAACAGGTAGATGGTTGAAATCTTTGTATATATTGCTTCTATATAGTCTAAGAAACATATATGCAAAGCATCCAAACAGTACCATTCGCCAATTTTTTGTTCTTCAAGTTTAGTGAACAATGAGCCCCAATGGTTAATCCGTTATAGGAAATTATTTGTATTTTTCGACAAGTAGAACAATGAATGGAACAGGTAGACGGTTGAAATCTTTGTATATATTGCTTCTATATAATCTACGAAACATATATGCAAAGCATCCAAACAGTACAATTCGCCAATTTCTTGTTCTTCAAGTTTAAGTGAACTACGAGCCCCATTGTTAATCCTTTAACGGAAATTAATTGTAACTTTCTTCAACTAGAACAATGATTGGAACACGCAGACGGTTGAAATCTTTGTATATATTGCTTCCATATAGTCTAAGAAACATATATGCAAAGCATCCAAACAGTACCATTCGCCAATTTTTTGTTCTTCAAGTTTAAGTGAACAATGAGCCCCGTTGTTAATCCTTTATCGGAAATTATTTGTAACTTTCGACAAGTAGAACAGTGAATGGAACAGGTAGACGGTTGAAATCTTTGTATATATTGCTTCTATATAGTCTAAGAAACATGTACGCAAAGCATCCAAACAGTACCATTCGCCAATTTTTTGTTCTTCAAGTTTAAGTGAACAATGAGCCCCATTGTTAATCCTTTATCGGAAATTATTTATAAATTTCGACAAGTAGAACAATGAATGGGACAGGTAGACTGTTGAAATCTTTGTATATATTGCTTCCATATAGTCTAAGAAACATGTACGCAAAGCATCCAAACAGTACCATTCGCCAATTTTTTGTTCTTCAAGTTTAAGTGAACAATGAGCCCCATTGTTAATCCTTCATCGGAAATTATTTGTAAATTTCGACAAGTAGAACAATGAATGGGACAGGTAGACTGTTGAAATCATTGTATATATTGCTTCTATATAGTCTAAGAAACATATATGCAAAGCATCCAAACAGTACAATTCGTCAATTTTTTGCTCTTCAAGTTTAAGTGAACTACGAGCCCCATTGTTAATCCTTTAATGGAAATTATTTGTAAATTTCGGCAAGTAGAACAATGAATGGAATAGATAGACGGTTGAAATCATTGTATATATTGCTTCTATATAGTCTAAGAAACTTATATGCAAAGCATCCAAACAGTACTATTCGCCAATTTTTTGTTCTTCAAGTTTAAGTGAACAATGAGCCCCAATGGTTAATCCGTTATAGGAAATTATTTGTATTTTTCGACAAGTAGAACAATGAATGGAACAGGTAGACGGTTGAAATCATTGTATATATTGCTTCTATATAGTCTAAGAAACATATATGAAAAGCATCCAAACAGTACAATTCGACAATTTTTTGTTCTTCACGTTTAGTGAACTACGAGCCCCATTGTTAATACTTTAACGGAAATTATTTGTAACTTCCGACAAGTAGAACAATGAATGGAACAGGTAGACGGTTGAAATCAATGTATATATTGCTTCTATATAGTCTAAGAAACATATATGCAAAGCATCCAAACAGTACCATTCGCCAATTTTTTGTTCTTCAAGTTAAAGTGAACAATGAGCCCCATTGTTAATCCTTTAAAAAAAATTATTTGTAAATTTCGACAAGTAGAACAATGAATGGATCAGGTAGACGGTTGAAATCATTGTATATATTGCTTCTATATAATCTACGAAACATATATGCAAAGCATCCAAACAGTACAATTCGCCAATTTTTTGTTCTTCAAGTTTAAGTGAACTACGAGCCCCATTGTTAATCCTTTAATGGAAATTAATTGTAACTTTCTACAAGTAGAACAATGATTGGAACAGGTAGACGGTTCAAATATTTGTATATATTGCTTCCATATAGTCTAAGAAACATGTACGCAAAGCAACCAAACAGTACCATTCGCCAATATTTTGTTCTTCAAGTTTAAGTGAACAATGAGCCCCATTGTTAATCCTTTATCGGAAATTATTTGTAAATTTCGACAAGTAGAACAATGAATGGGACAGGTAGACTGTTGAAATCATTGTATATATTGCTTCTATATAGTCCAAGAAACATATATGCAAAGCGTCCAAACAGTACAATTCGCCAATTTTTTGCTCTTCAAGTTTAAGTGAACTACGAGCCCCATTGTTAATCCTTTAATGGAAATTATTTGTAAATTTCGGCAAGTAGAACAATGAATGGAATAGGTAGACGGTTGAAATCATTGTATATATTGCTTCTATATAGTCTAAGAAACTTATATGCAAAGCATCCAAACAGTACTATTCGCCAATTTTTTGTTCATCAAGTTTGAGTGAACAATGAGCCCCAATGGTTAATCCGTTATAGGAAATTATTTGTATTTTTCGACAAGTAGAACAATGAATGGAACAGGTAGACGGTTGAAATCATTGTATATATTGCTTCTATATAGTCTAAGAAACATATATGAAAAGCATCCAAACAGTACAATTCGGCAATTTTTTGTTCTACAAGTTTAGTGAACTACGAGCCCCATTGTTAATACTTTAACGGAAATTATTTGTAACTTCCGACAAGTAGAACAATGAATGGAATAGGTAGACGGTTGAAATCAATGTATATATTGCTTCTATATAGTCTAAGAAACATATATGCAAAGCATCCAAACAGTACCATTCGCCAATTTTTTGTTCTTCAAGTTAAAGTGAACAATGAGCCCCATTGTTAATCCTTTAAAAAAAATTATTTGTAAATTTCGACAAGTAGAACAATGAATGGATCAGGTAGACGTTTGAAATCATTGTATATATTGCTTCTATATAATCTACGAAACATATATGCAAAGCATCCAAACAGTACAATTCGCCAATTTTTTGTTCTTCAAGTTTAAGTGAACTACGAGCCCCATTGTTAATCCTTTAACGGAAATTAATTGTAACTTTCTACAAGTAGAACAATGATTGGAACAGGTAGACGGTTGAAATATTTGTATATATTGCTTCCATATAGTCTAAGAAACACGTACGCAAAGCAACCAAACAGTACCATTCGCCAATTTTTTGTTCTTCAAGTTTAAGTGAACAATGAGCCCCATTGTTAATCCTTTATCGGAAATTATTTGTAAATTTCGACAAGTAGAACAATGAATGGGACAGGTAGACTGTTGAAATCATTGTATATATTGCTTCTATATAGTCCAAGAAACATATATGCAAAGCGTCCAAACAGTACAATTCGCCAATTTTTTGCTCTTCAAGTTTAAGTGAACAATGAGCCCCGTTGTTAATCCTTTAATGGAAATTAATTGTAACTTTCTACAAGTAGAACAATGATTGGAACAGGTAGACGGTTGAAATATTTGTATATATTGCTTCCATATAGTCTAAGAAACATGTACGCAAAGCAACCAAACAGTACCATTCGCCAATATTTTGTTCTTCAAGTTTAGTGAACAATGAGCCCCAATGGTTAATCCGTTATAGGAAATTATTTGTATTTTTCGACAAGTAGAACAATGAATGGGACAGGTAGACTGTTGAAATCATTGTATATATTGCTTCTATATAGTCCAAGAAACATATATGCAAAGCGTCCAAACAGTACAATTCGCCAATTTTTTGCTCTTCAAGTTTAAGTGAACTACGTGCCCCATTGTTAATCCTTTAATGGAAATTATTTGTAAATTTCGGCAAGTAGGACAATGAATGGAACAGGTAGACGGTTGAAATCTTTGTATATATTGCTTCTATATAGTCTAAGAAACATATATGCAAAGCATCCAAACAGTACCATTCGCCAATTTTTTGTTCTTCAAGTTTAAGTGAACTACGAGCCCCATTGTTAATCCTTCAAAGGAAATTATTTGTAAATTTCGACAAGTAGAACAATGAATGGAACAGGTAGACTGTTGAAATCATTGTATATATTGCTTCTATATAGTCTAAGAAACATATATGCAAAACATCCAAACAGTACAATTCGCCAATTTTTTGTTCTTCAAGTTTAAGTAAACTTCGATCCCCATTGTTAATCCCTTAACGGAAATTATTTGTAACTTTCGACAAGTAGAACAATGAATGGAACAGGTAGACGGTTGAAATCTTTGTATATGTTGCTTCTATATAGTCTAAGAAACCTATATGCAAAGCATCTAAACAGTAACATTCGCCAATTTTTTGATCTTCAAGTTTAAGTGAACAGCGAGCCCCATTGATAATCATGAAATGGAAATTATTTGTAACTTTCTACAAGTAGAACAATAAATAGTACAGGTAAACTGGTGAAATCTTTCTATATATTGCTTCTAATTAGTCTAAGAAACATATATGTAAAGCATCCAAACAGTACAATTCGCCAATTTTTTGTTCTTCAAGTTTAAGTGATCTACGAGCCCCATTGTTAATCCTTTAAAAAAAATTATTTGTAAATTTCGACAAGTAGAACAATGAATGGATCAGGTAGACGGTTGAAATCAATGTATATATTGCTTCTATATAGTCTAAGAAACATATATGCAAAGCATCCAAACAGTACAATTCGACAATTTTTTGTTCTTCAAGTTTAAGTGAACTACGAGCCCCATTGTTAATCCTTTAATGGAAATTAATTGTAACTTTCTACGAGTAGAACAATGATTGGAACACGTAGACTGTTGAAATCATTATATATATTGCTTCTGTATAGTCTAAGAAACATATATGCAAAGCGTCCAAACAGTACAATTCGCCAATTATTTGATCTTCAAGTTTAAGTGAACTACGAGCCCCATTGTTAATACTTTAACGGAAATTATTTGTAAATTTCGACAAGTAGAACAATGATTGGAACACGTAGACGGTTGAAATCTTTGTATATATTGCTTCCATATAGTCTAAGAAACATGTACGCAAAGCATCCAAACAGTACCATTCGCCAATTTTTTGTTCTTCAAGTTTAAGTGAACTACGAGCCCCATTGTTAATCCTTCAAAGGAAATTATTTGTAAATTTCGACAAGTAGAACAATGACTGGAACAGGTAGACCGTTGAAATCGTTGTATATAATGCTTCTATATAGTCTAAGAAACATATATGGAAAGCATCCAAACAGTACAATTCGCCAATTTTTTGTTCTTCAAGTTTAAGTAAACTACGATCCCCATTGTTAATCCCTTAACGGAAATTATTTGTAACTTTCGACAAGTAGAACAATGAATAGAACAGGTAGACGGTTGAAATCATTGTATATATTGCTTCTATATAGTCTAAGAAACATATCTGCAGATCATCCAAACAGTACAATCCGCCAATTATTTAATCTTCAAGTTTAAGTGAACTACGAGCCCCATTGTTTATACTTTAACGGAAATTATTTGTAAATTTCGACAAGTAGAACAATGAATGGGACTGGTAGACTGTTGAAATCATTGTATATATTGCTTCTATATAGTCCAAGAAACATATATGCAAAGCGTCCAAACAGTACAATTCGCCAATTTTTTGCTCTTCAAGTTTAAGTGAACAATGAGCCCCGTTGTTAATCCTTTAATGGAAATTATTTGTAACTTTCGACAAGTAGAACAATGAATGGAACAGGTAGCCGGTTGAAATCAATGTATATATTGCATCTATATAGTCTAAGAAACATATATGCAAAGCATCCAAACAGTACCATTCGCCAATTTTTTGCTCTTCAAGTTTAAGTGAACAATGAGCCCCGTTGTTAATCCTTTAATGGAAATTAATTGTAACTTTCTACAAGTAGAACAATGATTGGAACAGGTAGACGGTTGAAATATTTGTATATATTGCTTCCATATAGTCTAAGAAACATGTACGCAAAGCAACCAAACAGTACCATTCGCCAATATTTTGTTCTTCAAGTTTAAGTGAACAATGAGCCCCAATGGTTAATCCGTTATAGGAAATTATTTGTATTTTTCGACAAGTAGAACAATGAATGGGACAGGTAGACTGTTGAAATCATTGTATATATTGCTTCTATATAGTCCAAGAAACATATATGCAAAGCGTCCAAACAGTACAATTCGCCAATTTTTTGCTCTTCAAGTTTAAGTGAACTACGTGCCCCATTGTTAATCCTTTAATGGAAATTATTTGTAAATTTCGGCAAGTAGGACAATGAATGGAACAGGTAGACGGTTGAAATCTTTGTATATATTGCTTCTATATAGTCTAAGAAACATGTACGCAAAGCATCCAAACAGTACCATTCGCCAATTTTTTGTTCTTCAAGTTTAAGTGAACAACGAGCCCCAATGGTTAATCCTTTATTGGAAATTATTTGTAACTTTCGACAAGTAGAACAATGAATGGAACAGGTAGACGGTTGAAATCTTTGTATATATTGCGTTTATATAGTCTAAGAAACATGTACGCAAAGCAACCAAACAGTACCATTCGCCAATTTCTTGTTCTTCAAGTTTAAGTGAACAATGAGCCCCATTGTTAATCCTTTATCGGAAATTATTTGTAAATTTCGACAAGTAGAACAATGAATGGGACTGGTAGACTGTTGAAATCATTGTATATATTGCTTCTATATAGTCCAAGAAACATATATGCAAAGCGTCCAAACAGTACAATTCGCCAATTTTTTGCTCTTCAAGTTTAAGTGAACAATGAGCCCCGTTGTTAATCCTTTAATGGAAATTAATTGTAACTTTCTACAAGTAGAACAATGATTGGAACAGGTAGACGGTTGAAATATTTGTATATATTGCTTCCATATAGTCTAAGAAACATGTACGCAAAGCAACCAAACAGTACCATTCGCCAATATTTTGTTCTTCAAGTTTAAGTGAACAATGAGCCCCATTGTTAATCCTTTATCGGAAATTATTTATAAATTTCGACAAGTAGAACAATGAATGGGACAGGTAGACTGTTGAAATCTTTGTATATATTGCTTCCATATAGTCTAAGAAACATGTACGCAAAGCATCCAAACAGTACCATTCGCCAATTTTTTGTTCTTCAAGTTTAAGTGAACAACGAGCCCCAATGGTTAATCCTTTATTGGAAATTATTTGTAACTTTCGACAAGTAGAACAATGAATGGAACAGGTAGACGGTTGAAATCTTTGTATATATTGCGTTTATATAGTCTAAGAAACATGTACGCAAAGCATCCAAACAGTACCATTCGCCAATTTTTTGTTCTTCAAGTTCAAGTGAACTACGAGCCCCATTGTTAATACTTTAACGGAAATTATTTGTAACTTGCGACAAGTAGAACAATGAATGGAACAGGTAGCCGGTTGAAATCAATGTATATATTGCATCTATATAGTCTAAGAAACATATATGCAAAGCATCCAAACAGTACCATTCGCCAATTTTTTGTTCTTCAAGTTTAAGTGAACAACGAGCCCCAATGGTTAATCCTTTATTGGAAATTATTTGTAACTTTCGACAAGTAGAACAATGAATGGAACAGGTAGACGGTTGAAATCTTTGTATAAATTGCGTTTATATAGTCTAAGAAACATGTACGCAAAGCATCCAAACAGTACCATTCGCCAATTTTTTGTTCTTCAAGTTCAAGTGAACTACGAGCCCCATTGTTAATCCTTTAAAGGAAATTATTTGTAAATTTCGACAAGTAGAACAATGAATGGAACAGGTAGACGGTTGAAATCTTTGTATATATTGCTACTATATAATCTAAGAAACATATATGCAAAGCATCCAAACAGTACCATTCGCCAATTTTTTGATCTTCAAGTTTAAGTGATCTACGAGCCCCATTGGTAATCCTTTAAAGGAAATTATTTGTAAATTTCAACAAGTAGAACAATGAATGGAACAGGTAGACTGTTGAAATCATTGTATATATTGCTTCTGTATAGTCTAAGAAACATATATGCAAAGAAACCAAACAGTACAATTCGCCAATTATTTGATCTTCAAGTTTAAGTGAACTACGAGCCCCATTGTTAATACTTTAACGGAAATTATTTGTAACTTGCGACAAGTAGAACAATGAATGGAACAGGTAGACGGTTGAAATCAATGTATATATTGCTTCTATATAGTCTAAGAAACATATATGCAAAGCATCCAAACAGTACCATTCGCCAATTTTTTGTTCTTCAAGTTAAAGTGAACAATGAGCCCCATTGTTAATCCTTTAAAAAAAATTATTTGTAAATTTCGACAAGTAGAACAATGAATGGATCAGGTAGACGTTTGAAATCATTGTATATATTGCTTCTATATAATCTACGAAACATATATGCAAAGCATCCAAACAGTACAATTCGCCAATTTTTTGTTCTTCAAGTTTAAGTGAACTACGAGCCCCATTGTTAATCCTTTAACGGAAATTAATTGTAACTTTCTACAAGTAGAACAATGATTGGAACAGGTAGACGGTTGAAATATTTGTATATATTGCTTCCATATAGTCTAAGAAACATGTACGCAAAGCAACCAAACAGTACCATTCGCCAATTTTTTGTTCTTCAAGTTTAAGTGAACAATGAGCCCCATTGTTAATCCTTTATCGGAAATTATTTGTAAATTTCGACAAGTAGAACAATGAATGGGACAGGTAGACTGTTGAAATCATTGTATATATTGCTTCTATATAGTCCAAGAAACATATATGCAAAGCGTCCAAACAGTACAATTCGCCAATTTTTTGCTCTTCAAGTTTAAGTGAACAATGAGCCCCGTTGTTAATCCTTTAATGGAAGTTAATTGTAACTTTCTACAAGTAGAACAATGATTGGAACAGGTAGACGGTTGAAATATTTGTATATATTGCTTCCATATAGTCTAAGAAACATGTACGCAAAGCAACCAAACAGTACCATTCGCCAATATTTTGTTCTTCAAGTTTAAGTGAACAATGAGCCCCATTGTTAATCCTTTATCGGAAATTATTTGTAAATTTCGACAAGTAGAACAATGAATGGGACAGGTAGACTGTTGAAATCATTGTATATATTGCTTCTATATAGTCCAAGAAACATATATGCAAAGCGTCCAAACAGTACAATTCGCCAATTTTTTGCTCTTCAAGTTTAAGTGAACTACGAGCCCCATTGTTAATCCTTTAATGGAAATTATTTGTAAATTTCGGCAAGTAGAACAATGAATGGAATAGGTAGACGGTTGAAATCATTGTATATATTGCTTCTATATAGTCTAAGAAACTTATATGCAAAGCATCCAAACAGTACTATTCGCCAATTTTTTGTTCTTCAAGTTTGAGTGAACAATGAGCCCTAATGGTTAATCCGTTATAGGAAATTATTTGTATTTTTCGACAAGTAGAACAATGAATGGAACAGGTAGACGGTTGAAATCATTGTATATATTGCTTCTATATAGTCTAAGAAACATATATGAAAAGCATCCAAACAGTACAATTCGACAATTTTTTGTTCTACAAGTTTAGTGAACTACGAGCCCCATTGTTAATACTTTAACGGAAATTATTTGTAACTTTCTACAAGTAGAACAATGATTGGAACACGTAGACGGTTGACATCTTTGTATATATTGCTTCCATATAGTCTAAGAAACATATATGCAAAGCATCCAAACAGTACAATTCGCCAATTTTTTGTACTTCAAGTTTAAGTGAACTACGAACCCCATTGTTAATCCTTTAACGGAAATTAATTGTAACTTTCGACAAGTAGAACAATGAATGGAACAGGTAGACGGTTGAAATCTTTGTAGATATTGCTTCTATATAGTCTAAGAAACATATATGCAAAGCATCCAAACAGTACCATTCGCCAATTATTTGTTCTTCATGTTTAAGTGAACTACGAGCCCCATTGTTAATCCTTTAAAGGAAATTATTTGTAAATTTCGGCAAGTAGAACAATGAATGGAATAGGTAGACGGTTGAAATCATTGTATATATTGCTTCTATATAGTCTAAGAAACATATATGCATAGCATCCAACCAGTACCAGTCGCCAATTTTTTGTTCTTCAAGTTTAAGTAAACTACGATCCCCATTGTTAATCCCTTAACGGAAATTATTTGTAACTTTCGACAAGTAGAACAATGAATGGAATAGGTAGACGGTTGAAATCATTGTATATATTGCTTCTAAATAGTCTAAGAAACATATATGCAAAGCATCCAAACAGTTCAATTCGCCAATTTTTTGTTCTTCAAGTTTAAGTAAACTACGATCCCGATTGTTAATCCCTTAACGGAAATTATTTGTAACTTTCGACAAGTAGAACAATGAATGGAACAGGTAGACGGTTGAAATCATTGTATATATTGCTTCTATATAGTCTAAGAAACATATATGCAAAGCATCCAAACAGTACAATTCGACAATTTTTTGTTCTTCAAGTTTAAGTGAACTACGAGCCCCATTGTTAATCCTTTAATGGAAATTAATTGTAACTTTCGACAAGTAGAACAATGAATGGAACAGGTAGACGGTTGAAATCTTTGTATATATTGCTTCTATATAGTCTAAGAAACATATATGCAAAGCATCCAAACAGTACAATTCGCCAATTTTTTGTTCTTCAAGTTTAAGTGAACAATGAGACCCAATGGTTAATCCTTTATCGGAAATTATTTGTAAATTTCGACAAGTAGAACAATGAATGGAACAGGTAGCCGGTTGAAATCTTTGTATATATTGCTTCTATATAGTCTAAGAAACATATATGCAAAGCATCCAAACAGTACAATTCGACAATTTTTTGATCTTCAAGTTGAGTGAACAATGAGCCCCAATGGTTAATCCTTTATCGGAAATTATTTGTAATTTTCGACAAGTAGAACAATGAATGGAACAGGTAGACGGTTGAAATCTTTGTATATATTGCTTCTATATAATATAAGAAACATATATGCAAAGCATCCAAACAGTACCATTCGCCAATTTTTTGTTCTTCAAGTTTAAGTGAACTACGAGCCCCAATGTTAATACTTTCACGGAAATTATTTCTAACTTGCGAGAAGTAGAACAATGAATGGAACTGGTAGCCGGTTGAAATCAATGTATATATTGCTTCTATATAGTCTACGAAACATATATGCAAAGCATCCAAACAGTACAATTCGCCAATTTTTTGTACTTCAAGTTTAAGTGAACTACGAGCCCCATTGTTAATCCTTTAACGGAAATTAATTGTAACTTTCGACAAGTAGAACAATGAACGGAACAGGTAGACGGTTGAAATCTTTGTATATATTGCTTCTATATAGTCTAAGAAACATATATGCAAAGCATCCAAACAGTACCATTCGCCAATTTTTTGTTCTTCATGTTTAAGTGAACTACGAGCCCCATTGTTAATCCTTTAAAGGAAATTATTTGTAAATTTCGGCAAGTAGAACAATGAATGGAATAGGTAGACGGTTGAAATCATTGTATATATTGCTTCTATATAGTCTAAGAAACATATATGCAAATCATCCAAACAGTACAATTCGCCAATTTCTTGTTCTTCAAGTTTAAGTAAACTACGATCCCCATTGTTAATCCCTTAACGGAAATTATTTGTAACTTTCGACAAGTAGAACGATGAATGGAACACGTAGACGGTTGAAATCTTTGTATATATTGCTTCTATATAGTCTAAGAAACATATATGCAAATCATCCAAACAGTACAATTCGCCAATTATTTGATCTTCAAGTTTAAGGGAACTACGAGCCCCATTGTTAATACTTTAACGGAAATTATTTGTAACTTGCGACAAGTAGAACAATGAATGGAACAGGTAGACGGTTGAAATCAATGTATATATTGCTTCTTTATAGTCTAAGAAACATATATGCAAAGCATCCAAACAGTACCATACGCCACTTTTTTGTTCTTCAAGTTTAAGTGAACAACGAGCCCCATTGTTAATCCTTTAATGGAAATTATTTGTAAATTTCGACAAGTAGAACAATGATTGGAACACGTAGACGGTTGAAATCTTTGTATATATTGCTTCCATATTGTAGGATTTCTTAATAATACGATAAATGTTTATTTAATGATAACAATAATACAAATAAAATAAAGTAAAACACAGACAAACAAGAACAAAACTAGGATAAATAATATCTTTCCACACAGGATTCTAATGACTAAAAATATAACACAAAGTACATCCACTGAGGATTCCAAGCACACAGTATATAACACACAGTGTATCCACACAGGATCCCAAACACAGAGTGCAACACACAGTGTATCCACACAGGATTCCAATTACAAACTGCCTCGATGCGGCGAGTGCCTCGTTGGCCTCTCGAAAAACAAAGTGCGATCGGCACTCTCATTCACACATACGTTACATATAAAATACATATTTTAATACATTCGCATCCCACACTCGGCCATCCTAATTGTCATTCGTCTCGGATGACATTTCGCAATGAGCCCATGGCTTCATATATTCGGCACAAGTGGAAGTCGTTATCGGACCTTCATGTAAACCTTCTTTTCTAACTTCATAGGTATCTCGACCCTTAGTTTTAACCACGACATAAGGCCCTAAATATTTTTTTTTAACGTTACTCGTGACACAAGCTGTATATTTCCGACTTCGAGCATTTACATCTACATGAAAGAAACCGCTTTTTAAGTCAATAGTACTAAAAACTCGCGCTTCCGATAATTTATCAAGTTGGTCCTCAATAACTGGTAACGGCTATCTATCCTTTACTATGGTCCTGTTTAGCTTTCTGTAATCCACGCATACTCTTGCAGAGCCGTCTTTCTTTCTCACTACCACCACGGGACTAGCGTATTCCGATGTGCAAGGCTCCACTATCCCCTCCGCTATCCAACTCTCTACTTGTTTCTCTACTACTTCGCGTTCGGCTACTGGTAATCTTCGCGGCCGGTCAAAAATCGTTTGTTCCTCGTTTAAAACAATATTCATTTCTACGTCGGTAGATTTTATTTTATCAGGCTTATGTTCTAAAATACGATTTTCAATCTCATTTTTAACTTTTTCGGTGTTCTGTCTTCCAATATCTAAACAATCGGTTTCTACTACGTCGATTTGTGACAAAAATATCGTTGGCGACGCTTTTTGAACAGCAATATGAGATTCGTTAATTGTAACTTTCACGGTACTAAGAAAATCGCTACCCAGTATAGCTTCCATAGGCATAGCAGCGTCTGGAACGATATATACGGTGCACGGAAAATATTCATCGTCGATCAAAACTGAAATTTGAATATATCCTAACACTGCAGTTCTATTTCCGCCGAATCCCGTCAAACTCATTTCGGTATTGTGCAGTCGATGATTTTCTAATTTATTATATGCGCGTCTACTCATTAAACTCACCTGACTACCGGTGTCGATTAGCGCGTTAAAAGTTACGTTGTCGATTGTGATATTTTTTTGCATCTTACCAACCGATGACGTCGTAATATTGTTAACAATCGGCTGATCTCTAACCCTTTCGTCTTGTCGAACAGTCTCGCACCTAGCAGCAATGTGACCGTATTTGTTACATTTATAGCATCTTCTGCTTGAAGGCCTATCCGTACACTCTGACGATCGGTGTCCCTTCACGCCGCATTTGAAACAGATGATTTCCGTATTCCTGTTCGTCTCCGTCCTTGGTGGAACGTAACTCCTCTTCTTTTCTCCGATTGTGGTGTTCCGTTCTCTCCTTTGGATTGCGCTCCTTGTCCAAGCATCTTTCCGCATCGACTCATATATCCGCAGCTTATCTTTAAATTCTCGCAAGTTAGTCGCTCCGTACAGTATTGTTTTATTAGTAACCTCATCGTTTATTCCGCGAATTACATATTGCATCAGAGCCTCTGCTTCTATATTTCCGCGTGAAGCCATCTCTTTCATTTTAAGGTAGAACTCTTGGACAGATTCGTCCTTCCCCAATCTTCTTTTTGCCAGCATTTCGTGTAATTGTGCACTGTTAATTTTTGTAAAAAATTCATCCATCAATATAGTTTTTAGGCTTGCCCACGATTTAACAACACTTTCACCGTGAATAACTAGTTTGGCTAACCCGGTTAATGATCGCTTTGCAAATACTAATTTCTGTATTTCCGACCATCCATACAGTTCGGCGTTTTCTTCAAAGTCTACTACCCATCGTTCGATGGGGTAAGAATCTTCACCACTAAATTTGCGTACTGTATCGTCTACATCTCTATAATTCAGTGAAAATCTTTCGTGGTGCGGATTTCGTGGCATGCTTTCCAAGCTGTCGTAATCAGTTAATACTTCGACACCATTTATACGATCGCGAAAACGTCGTTCGGCGACAATGTTTCTTGTGTCGGTCGTAAGGTTGTTCTCCTTTCCTACGTTGGCCGCTACATTGTCTTCCCGTGCAGCTTCAATGTCTTCACCGTCTTCGTCGCTCTCGTCTTCTGCTTCACTTATTTTCAAAACGTTTAGGCCCATTAATGCGGTAAAAATCCTCGCAATTATTTCTTCCTTATTACCTCCGTGATCTAAATTCAGTAAATTACAACACGTGATCAAATCACCAATTGACATCCCTCTGACGAATTCCAATTTCACCACGTATTCCTGTGATCCATCGGCGAAAGGAAATCCGCAAAAAGCTCGTAACCTTTTTCTATTATTGCGATCACCAACTTCACTAAAAATAAATTGATGCAACGCACTTATCGATGTAGCTGATGCTGTTTTTAGTTTTTGATTTATTTTTTGGATTTGTTCTAACCCTTCCATTGTGTCTACAAAGCGATTCACACAGTATACGCGCAATCACTTCAATTCCGAAAAATTATTGTCTTTGAATTATTTATATTGTCTATATGTCTATATTTTATTTACAAGTTATGTAGCACTTCACATACGTACATCACGTATATCACGTATATCACGTATATCACGTATATCCCGGCTTGAGCCCCCAATTTTGTAGGATTTCTTAATAATACGATAAATGTATATTTAATGATAATAATAATACAAATAAAATAAAGTAAAACACAGACAAACAAGAACAAAACTAGGATAAATAATATCTGTCCACACAGGATTCTAATGACTAAAAATATAACACAAAGTACATCCACTGAGGATTCCAAGCACACAGTATATAACACACAGTGTATCCACACAGGATCCCAAACACAGAGTGCAACACACAGTGTATCCACACAGGATTCCAATGACAAACTGCCTCGATGCGGCAAGTGCCTCGTTGGCCTCTCGAAAAACAAAGTGCGATCGGCACTCTCATTCACACATACGTTACATATAAAATACATATTGTAATACATTCGCATCCCACAATATAGTCTAAGAAACATGTACGCAAAGCATCCAAACAGTACAATTCGCCAATTTTTTGTTCTTCAAGTTTAAGTGAACTACGATCCCCATTGTTAATCCCTTAACGGAAATTATTTGTAACTTTCGACAAGTAGAACAGTGAATGGAACAGGTAGACGGTTGAAATCTTTGTATATATTGCTCCTATATAGTATAAGAAACATATATGCAAAGCATCCAAACAGTACCATTCGCCACTTTTTTGTTCTTCAAGTTTAAGTAAACTACGATCCCCATTGTTAATCCCTTAACGGAAATTATTTGTAATTTTCGACATGTAGAACAATGAATGGAACAGGTAGACGGTTGAAATCTTTGTATATATTGCTTCTATATAAGCTAAGAAACATATATGCAAAGCATCCAAACAGTACCATTCGCCAATTTTTTGTTCTTCAAGTTTAAGTGAACTACGAGCCCCATTGTTAATACTTTAACGGAAATTATTTGTAACTTGCGAGAAGTAGAACAATGATTGGAACACGTAGACGGTTGAAATCTTTGTATATATTGCTTCCATATAGTCAAAGAAACATATATGCAAAGCATCCAAACAGTACAATTCGCCAATTTTTTGTCCTTCAAGTTTAAGTGAACAATGAGCCCCATTGTTAATCCTTTAAAGGAAATTATGTGTAATTTTCTACAAGTAGAACAATGAATGGAACAGGTAGACGGTTGAAATCATTGTATATATTGCTTCTATATAGTCTAAGAAACATATATGCAAAGCATCCCAACAGTACAATTCGCCAATTTTTTTGGTCTTCAAGTTTAAGTGAACAATGAGCCCCAATGGTTAGTCCGTTATCGGAAATTATTTGTAACTTTCGACAAGTAGAACAATGAATGGAACAGGTAGACGGTTGAAATCTTTGTATATATTGCTTCTATATAATCTAAGAAACATCTATGCAAAGCATCCAAACAGTACAATTCGCCAATTTTTTGTTCTTCAAGTTTAAGTGAACTACGAGCCCCATTGTTAATCCTTTATCGGAAATTATTTGTAACTTTCGACAAGTAGACCAATGAACGGAACAGGTAGACGGTTGAAATCCTTGTATATATTGCTTCCATATAGTCTAAGAAACATGTACGCAAAGCATCCAAACAGTACCATTCGCCAATTTTTTGTCCTTCAAGTTTAAGTGAACAATGAGCCCCAATGGTTAATCCTTTATCGGAAATTATTTGTAATTTTCGACAAGTCGAACAATGAATGGAACAGGTAGACGGTTGAAATCTTTAAATCTTTATCTTAATATTTGCAAAGCGTCCAAACAGTACAATTCGCCAATTATTTGATCTTCAATTTTAACTGAACTACGAGCCCCATTGTTAATACTTTAACGGAAATTATTTGTAACTTGCGACAAGTAGAACAATGAATGGAACAGGTAGCCGGTTGAAATCAACGTATATATTGCTTCTATATAGTCTAAGAAACATATATGCAAAGCATCCAAACAGTACCATTCGCCAATTTTTTGTTCTTCAAGTTTAAGTGAACGACGAGCCCCATTGTTAATCCTTTAAAGGAAATTATTTGTAAATTTCGACAAGTAGAACAATGATTGGAACACGTAGACGGTTGAAATCTTTGTATATATTGCTTCCATATAGTCTAAGAAACATGTACGCAAAGCATCCAAACAGTACCATGCGCCAATTTTTTGTTCTTCAAGTTTAAGTGAACAATGAGCCCCAATGGTTAATCCTTTATCGGAAATTATTTGTAATTTTCGACAAGTAGAGCAATGAATGGAACTGGTAGACGGTTGAAATCTTTGTATATATTGCTTCTATATAATCTAAGAAACATATATGCAAAGCATCTAAACAGTAACAATCGCCAATTTTTTGATCTTCAAGTTTAAGTGAACAGCGAGCCCCATTGATAATCATGGAATAGAAATTATTTGTAACTTTCTACAAGTAGAACAATGAATAGTACAGGTAGACGGGTGAAATCTTTCTATATATTGCTTCTAAATAGTCTAAGAACACATCTATGCAAAGCATCAAAACAGTACAATTCGCCAATTTTTTGTTCTTCAAGTTTAAGTGAACTACGAGCCCCATTGTTAACCCTTTAACGGAAATTATTTGTAATTTTCGACAAGTAGAACAATGAATGGAACAGGTAGACGGTTGAAATCTTTGTATATATTGCTTCTATAAAGTCTAAGAAACATATATGCAAACCATCCAAACAGTACAATTCGCCAATTATTTGTTCTTCAAGTTTAAGTGAACTACGAGCCCTATTGTTAATACTTTAACGGAAATTATTTGTAACTTGCGACAAGTAGAACAATGAATGGAACAGGTAGACGGTTGAAATCAATGTATATATTGCTTCTATATAGTCTAAGAAACATATATGCAAAGCATCCAAACAGTACCATTCGCCACTTTTTTGTTCTTCAAGTTTAAGTGAACTACGAGCCCCATTGTTAATCCCTTAAAGGAAATTATTTGTAAATTTCGACAAGTAGAACAATGATTGGAACACGTAGACGGTTGAAATAATTGTATATATTGCTTCTATATAGCCTACGAAACATATATGCAAAGCATCCAAACAGTACAATTCGCCAATTTTTTGTTCTTCAAGTTTAAGTGAACTACGAGCCCCATTGTTAATCCTTTAACGGAAATTAATTGTAACTTTCTACAAGTAGAACAATGATTGGAACACGTAGACGGTTGAAATCTTTGTATATATTGCTTCCATACAGTCTAAGAAACATGTACGCAAAGCATCCAAACAGTACAATTCGCCAATTTATTGTTCTTCAAGTTTAAGTTAACAACGAGCCCCATTGTTAATCCTTTAAAGGAAATAATGTGTAAATTTCGACAAGTAGAACAATGATTGGAACACGTAGACGGTTGAAATCTTTGTATATATTGCTTCCATATAGTCTAAGAAACATGTACGCAAAGCATCCAAACAGTACCATTCGCCAATTTTTTGGTCTTCAAGTTTAAGTGAACAATGAGCCCCAATGGTTAATCCTTTATCGGAAATTATTTGTAATTTTCGACAAGTCGAACAATGAATGGAACAGGTAGACGGTTGGAATATTTGTATATATTGCTTCTATACAATATAAGAAACATATATTCAAAGCATCCAAATAGTACCATTCGCCAATTTTTTGTTCTTCAAGTTTAAGTGAACTACGAGCCCCATTGTTAATCCTTTAAAGGAAATTATTTGTAAATTTCGGCAAGTAGAACAATGAATGGAATAGGTAGACGGTTGAAATCATTGTATATATTGCTTCTATATAGTCTAAGAAACATATACGCAAAGCATCCAAACAGTACAATTCGCCAATTTCTTGTTCTTCAAGTTTAAGTAAACTACGATCCCCATTGTTAATCCCTTAACGGAAATTATTTGTAATTTTCGACAAGTAGAACAATGAATGGAACAGGTAGACGGTTGAAATCTTTGTATATATTGCTTCTATAAAGTCTAAGAAACATATATGCAAATCATCCAAACAGTACAAATCGCCAATTATTTGTTCTTCAAGTTTAAGTGAACTACGAGCCCCATTGTTAATACTTTAACGGAAATTATTTGTAACTCGCGACAAGTTGAACAATGAATGGAACAGGTAGACGGTTGAAATCAATGTATATATTGCTTCTATATAGTCTAAGAAACATATATGCAAAGCATCCAAACAGTACCATTCGCCAATTTTTTGTCCTTCAAGTTTAAGTGAACAATGAGCCCCATTGTTAATCCTTTATCGGAAATTATGTGTAAATTTCGACAAGTAGAACAATGATTGGAACACGTAGACGGTTGAAATCTTTGCATATATTGCTTCCATATAGTCTAAGAAACATGTACGCAAAGCATCCAAACAGTACCATTCGCCAATTTTTTGGTCTTCAAGTTTAAGTGAACAATGAGCCCCAATGGTTAATCCTTTATCGGAAATTATTTGTAATTTTCGACAAGTAGAACAATGAATGGAACAGGTAGACGGTTGAAATCTTTGTATATATTGCTTCTATATAGTCTAAGAAACATCTATGCAAAGCATCCAAACAGTACAATTCGCCAATTTTTTGTTCTTCAAGTTTAAGTGAACGACGAGCCCCATTGTTAATTCTTTAAAGGAAAATATTTGTAAATTTCGACAAGTAGAACAATGAATGGAACAGGTAGACGGTTGAAATCTTTAAATCTTTATCTTAATATATGCAAAGCGTCCAAACAGTACAATTCGCCAATTATTTGATCTTCAATTTTAAGTGAACTACGAGCCCCATTGTTAATACTTTAACGGAAATTATTTGTAACTTGCGACAAGTAGAACAATGAGTGGAACAGGTAGCCGGTTGAAATCAACGTATATATTGCTTCCATATAGTCTAAGAAACATATACGCAAAGCATCCAAACAGTACCATGCGCCAATTTTTTGTTCTTCAAGTTTAAGTGAACAATGAGCCTCAATGGTTAATCCTTTATCGGAAATTATTTGTAATTTTCGACAGGTAGAGCAATGAATGGAACTAGTAGGCGGTTGAAATCTTTGTATATATTGCTTCTATATAATCTAAGAAACATATATGCAAAGCATCTAAACAGTAACAATCGCCAATTTTTTGATCTTCAAGTTTAAGTGAACAGCGAGCCCCATTGATAATCATGGAATAGAAATTATTTGTAACTTTCTACAAGTAGAACAATGAATAGTACAGGTAGACGGGTGAAATCTTTCTATATATTGCTTCTAAATAGTCTAAGAACACATCTATGCAAAGCATCCAAACAGTACAATTCGCCAATTTTTTGTTCTTCAAGTTTAAGTGAACTACGAGCCCCATTGTTAATCCTTTAAAGGAAATTATTTGTAAATTTCGACAAGTAGAACAATGAATGGATCATGTAGACGGTTGAAATCATTGTATATGTTGCTTCTATATAGTCTACGAAACATATATGCAAAGCATCCAAACAGTACAATTCGCCAATTTTTTGTTCTTCAAGTTTAAGTGAACAGCGAGCCCCATTGATAATCATGGAATAGAAATTATTTGTAACTTTCTACAAGTAGAACAATGAATAGTACAGGTAGACGGGTGAAATCTTTCTATATATTGCTTCTAAATAGTCTAAGAACACATCTATGCAAAGCATCCAAACAGTACAATTCGACAATTTTTTGTTCTTCAAGTTTAAGTGAACTACGAGCCCCATTGTTAATCCTTTATCGGAAATTATTTGTAACTTTCGACAAGTAGACCAATCAATGGAACAGGTAGACGGTTGAAATCCTTGTATATATTGCTTCCATATAGTCTAAGAAACATGTACGCAAAGCATCCAAACAGTACCATTCGCCAATTTTTTGTCCTTCAAGTTTAAGTGAACAATGAGCCCCATTGTTAATCCTTTATCGGAAATTATGTGTAAATTTCGACAAGTAGAACAATGATTGGAACACGTAGACGGTTGAAATCTTTGCATATATTGCTTCCATATAGTCTAAGAAACATGTACGCAAAGCATCCAAACAGTACCATTCGCCAATTTTTTGGTCTTCAAGTTTAAGTGAACAATGAGCCCCAATGGTTAATCCTTTATCGGAAATTATTTGTAATTTTCGACAAGTAGAACAATGAATGGAACAGGTAGACGGTTGAAATCTTTGTATATATTGCTTCTATATAGTCTAAGAAACATCTATGCAAAGCATCCAAACAGTACAATTCGCCAATTTTTTGTTCTTCAAGTTTAAGTGAACGACGAGCCCCATTGTTAATCCTTTAAAGGAAAATATTTGTAAATTTCGACAAGTAGAACAATGAATGGAACAGGTAGACGGTTGCAATCATTGTATATATTGCTTCTATATAGTCTAAGAAACATATATGCAAAGAATCCAAACAGTAAAATTCGACAATTTTTTGTTCTTCAAGTTTAGTGAACAATGAGCCCCAATGGTTAATCCTTTATCGGAAATTATTTGTAATTTTCGACAAGTAGAACAATGAATGGAACAGGTAGACGGTTGAAATCTTTAAATCTTTATCTTAATATATGCAAAGCGTCCAAACAGTACAATTCGCCAATTATTTGATCTTCAATTTTAAGTGAACTACGAGCCCCATTGTTAATACTTTAACGGAAATTATTTGTAACTTGCGACAAGTAGAACAATGAGTGGAACAGGTAGCCGGTTGAAATCAACGTATATATTGCTTCCATATAGTCTAAGAAACATATACGCAAAGCATCCAAACAGTACCATGCGCCAATTTTTTGTTCTTCAAGTTTAAGTGAACAATGAGCCTCAATGGTTAATCCTTTATCGGAAATTATTTGTAATTTTCGACAAGTAGAGCAATGAATGGAACTAGTAGGCGGTTGAAATCTTTGTATATATTGCTTCTATATAATCTAAGAAACATATATGCAAAGCATCTAAACAGTAACAATCGCCAATTTTTTGATCTTCAAGTTTAAGTGAACAGCGAGCCCCATTGATAATCATGGAATAGAAATTATTTGTAACTTTCTACAAGTAGAACAATGAATAGTACAGGTAGACGGGTGAAATCTTTCTATATATTGCTTCTAAATAGTCTAAGAACACATCTATGCAAAGCATCCAAACAGTACAATTCGCCAATTTTTTGTTCTTCAAGTTTAAGTGAACTACGAGCCCAATTGTTAATCCTTTAAAGGAAATTATTTGTAAATTTCGACAAGTAGAACAATGAATGGATCATGTAGACGGTTGAAATCATTGTATATGTTGCTTCTATATAGTCTACGAAACATATATGCAAAGCATCCAAACAGTACAATTCGCCAATTTTTTGTTCTTCAAGTTTAAGTGAACAGCGAGCCCCATTGATAATCATGGAATAGAAATTATTTGTAACTTTCTACAAGTAGAACAATGAATAGTACAGGTAGACGGGTGAAATCTTTCTATATATTGCTTCTAAATAGTCTAAGAACACATCTATGCAAAGCATCCAAACAGTACAATTCGCCAATTTTTTGTTCTTCAAGTTTAAGTGAACTACGAGCCCCATTGTTAATCCTTTAAAGGAAATTATTTGTAAATTTCGACAAGTAGAACAATGAATGGATCATGTAGACGGTTGAAATCATTGTATATATTGCTTCTATATAGTCTACGAAACATATATGCAAAGCATCCAAACAGTACAATTCGCCAATTTTTTGTTCTTCAAGTTTAAGTGAACTACGAGCCCCATTGTTAATACTTTAACGGAAATTATTTGTAACTCGCGACAAGTTGAACAATGAATGGAACAGGTAGACGGTTGAAATCAATGTATATATTGCTTCTATATAGTCTAAGAAACATATATGCAAAGCATCCAAACAGTACCATTCGCCACTTTTTTGTTCTTCAAGTTTAAGTGAATAACGAGCCCCATTGTTAATCCTTTAAAGGAAATTATTTGTAAATTTCGACAAGTAGAACAATGATTGGAACACGTAGACGGTTGAAATCTTTGTATATATTGCTTCCATATAGTCTAAGAAACATGTACGCAAAGCATCCAAACAGTACCATTCGCCAATTTTTTGTCCTTCAAGTTTAAGTGAACAATGAGCCCCATTGTTAATCCTTTATCGGAAATTATGTGTAAATTTCGACAAGTAGAACAATGATTGGAACACGTAGACGGTTGAAATCTTTGCATATATTGCTTCCATATAGTCTAAGAAACATGTACGCAAAGCATCCAAACAGTACCATTCGCCAATTTTTTGGTCTTCAAGTTTAAGTGAACAATGAGCCCCAATGGTTAATCCTTTATCGGAAATTATTTGTAATTTTCGACAAGTAGAACAATGAATGGAACAGGTAGACGGTTGAAATCTTTGTATATATTGCTTCTATATAGTCTAAGAAACATCTATGCAAAGCATCCAAACAGTACAATTCGCCAATTTTTTGTTCTTCAAGTTTAAGTGAACGACGAGCCCCATTGTTAATTCTTTAAAGGAAAATATTTGTAAATTTCGACAAGTAGAACAATGAATGGAACAGGTAGACGGTTGAAATCTTTAAATCTTTATCTTAATATATGCAAAGCGTCCAAACAGTACAATTCGCCAATTATTTGATCTTCAATTTTAAGTGAACTACGAGCCCCATTGTTAATACTTTAACGGAAATTATTTGTAACTTGCGACAAGTAGAACAATGAGTGGAACAGGTAGCCGGTTGAAATCAACGTATATATTGCTTCCATATAGTCTAAGAAACATATACGCAAAGCATCCAAACAGTACCATGCGCCAATTTTTTGTTCTTCAAGTTTAAGTGAACAATGAGCCTCAATGGTTAATCCTTTATCGGAAATTATTTGTAATTTTCGACAGGTAGAGCAATGAATGGAACTAGTAGGCGGTTGAAATCTTTGTATATATTGCTTCTATATAATCTAAGAAACATATATGCAAAGCATCTAAACAGTAACAATCGCCAATTTTTTGATCTTCAAGTTTAAGTGAACAGCGAGCCCCATTGATAATCATGGAATAGAAATTATTTGTAACTTTCTACAAGTAGAACAATGAATAGTACAGGTAGACGGGTGAAATCTTTCTATATATTGCTTCTAAATAGTCTAAGAACACATCTATGCAAAGCATCCAAACAGTACAATTCGCCAATTTTTTGTTCTTCAAGTTTAAGTGAATTACGAGCCCCATTGTTAATCCTTTAAAGGAAATTATTTGTAAATTTCGACAAGTAGAACAATGAATGGATCATGTAGACGGTTGAAATCATTGTATATGTTGCTTCTATATAGTCTACGAAACATATATGCAAAGCATCCAAACAGTACAATTCGCCAATTTTTTGTTCTTCAAGTTTAAGTGAACAGCGAGCCCCATTGATAATCATGGAATAGAAATTATTTGTAACTTTCTACAAGTAGAACAATGAATAGTACAGGTAGACGGGTGAAATCTTTCTATATATTGCTTCTAAATAGTCTAAGAACACATCTATGCAAAGCATCCAAACAGTACAATTCGACAATTTTTTGTTCTTCAAGTTTAAGTGAACTACGAGCCCCATTGTTAATCCTTTATCGGAAATTATTTGTAACTTTCGACAAGTAGACCAATCAATGGAACAGGTAGACGGTTGAAATCCTTGTATATATTGCTTCCATATAGTCTAAGAAACATGTACGCAAAGCATCCAAACAGTACCATTCGCCAATTTTTTGTCCTTCAAGTTTAAGTGAACAATGAGCCCCATTGTTAATCCTTTATCGGAAATTATGTGTAAATTTCGACAAGTAGAACAATGATTGGAACACGTAGACGGTTGAAATCTTTGCATATATTGCTTCCATATAGTCTAAGAAACATGTACGCAAAGCATCCAAACAGTACCATTCGCCAATTTTTTGGTCTTCAAGTTTAAGTGAACAATGAGCCCCAATGGTTAATCCTTTATCGGAAATTATTTGTAATTTTCGACAAGTAGAACAATGAATGGAACAGGTAGACGGTTGAAATCTTTGTATATATTGCTTCTATATAGTCTAAGAAACATCTATGCAAAGCATCCAAACAGTACAATTCGCCAATTTTTTGTTCTTCAAGTTTAAGTGAACGACGAGCCCCATTGTTAATCCTTTAAAGGAAAATATTTGTAAATTTCGACAAGTAGAACAATGAATGGAACAGGTAGACGGTTGCAATCATTGTATATATTGCTTCTATATAGTCTAAGAAACATATATGCAAAGAATCCAAACAGTAAAATTCGACAATTTTTTGTTCTTCAAGTTTAGTGAACAATGAGCCCCAATGGTTAATCCTTTATCGGAAATTATTTGTAATTTTCGACAAGTAGAACAATGAATGGAACAGGTAGACGGTTGAAATCTTTAAATCTTTATCTTAATATATGCAAAGCGTCCAAACAGTACAATTCGCCAATTATTTGATCTTCAATTTTAAGTGAACTACGAGCCCCATTGTTAATACTTTAACGGAAATTATTTGTAACTTGCGCCAAGTAGAACAATGAGTGGAACAGGTAGCCGGTTGAAATCAACGTATATATTGCTTCCATATAGTCTAAGAAACATATACGCAAAGCATCCAAACAGTACCATGCGCCAATTTTTTGTTCTTCAAGTTTAAGTGAACAATGAGCCTCAATGGTTAATCCTTTATCGGAAATTATTTGTAATTTTCGACAAGTAGAGCAATGAATGGAACTAGTAGGCGGTTGAAATCTTTGTATATATTGCTTCCATATAGTCTAAGAAACATATATGCAAAGCATCCAAACAGTATAATTCGCCAATTTTTTGGTCTTCAAGTTTAAGTGAACAATGAGCCCCAATGGTTAATCCTTTATCGGAAATTATTTGTAATTTTCGGCAAGTAGAACAATGAATGGAACAGGTAGACGGTTGAAATCTTTGTATATATTGCTTCTATATAGTCTAAGAAACATCTATGCAAAGCATCCAAACAGTACAATTCGCCAATTTTTTGTTCTTCAAGTTTAAGTGAACGACGAGCCCCATTGTTAATCCTTTAAAGGAAAATATTTGTAAATTTCGACAAGTAGAACAATGAATGGAACAGGTAGACGGTTGCAATCATTGTATATATTGCTTCTATATAGTCTAAGAAACATATATGCAAAGAATCCAAACAGTAAAATTCGACAATTTTTTGTTCTTCAAGTTTAGTGAACAATGAGCCCCAATGGTTAATCCTTTATCGGAAATTATTTGTAATTTTCGACAAGTAGAACAATGAATGGAACAGGTAGACGGTTGAAATCTTTAAATCTTTATCTTAATATATGCAAAGCGTCCAAACAGTACAATTCGCCAATTATTTGATCTTCAATTTTAAGTGAACTACGAGCCCCATTGTTAATACTTTAACGGAAATTATTTGTAACTTGCGCCAAGTAGAACAATGAGTGGAACAGGTAGCCGGTTGAAATCAACGTATATATTGCTTCCATATAGTCTAAGAAACATATACGCAAAGCATCCAAACAGTACCATGCGCCAATTTTTTGTTCTTCAAGTTTAAGTGAACAATGAGCCTCAATGGTTAATCCTTTATCGGAAATTATTTGTAATTTTCGACAAGTAGAGCAATGAATGGAACTAGTAGGCGGTTGAAATCTTTGTATATATTGCTTCTATATAATCTAAGAAACATATATGCAAAGCATCTAAACAGTAACAATCGCCAATTTTTTGATCTTCAAGTTTAAGTGAACAGCGAGCCCCATTGATAATCATGGAATAGAAATTATTTGTAACTTTCTACAAGTAGAACAATGAATAGTACAGGTAGACGGGTGAAATCTTTCTATATATTGCTTCTAAATAGTCTAAGAACACATCTATGCAAAGCATCCAAACAGTACAATTCGCCAATTTTTTGTTCTTCAAGTTTAAGTGAACTACGAGCCCAATTGTTAATCCTTTAAAGGAAATTATTTGTAAATTTCGACAAGTAGAACAATGAATGGATCATGTAGACGGTTGAAATCATTGTATATGTTGCTTCTATATAGTCTACGAAACATATATGCAAAGCATCCAAACAGTACAATTCGCCAATTTTTTGTTCTTCAAGTTTAAGTGAACAGCGAGCCCCATTGATAATCATGGAATAGAAATTATTTGTAACTTTCTACAAGTAGAACAATGAATAGTACAGGTAGACGGGTGAAATCTTTCTATATATTGCTTCTAAATAGTCTAAGAACACATCTATGCAAAGCATCCAAACAGTACAATTCGCCAATTTTTTGTTCTTCAAGTTTAAGTGAACTACGAGCCCCATTGTTAATCCTTTAAAGGAAATTATTTGTAAATTTCGACAAGTAGAACAATGAATGGATCATGTAGACGGTTGAAATCATTGTATATATTGCTTCTATATAGTCTACGAAACATATATGCAAAGCATCCAAACAGTACAATTCGCCAATTTTTTGTTCTTCAAGTTTAAGTGAACTACGAGCCCCAATGGTTAATCCTTTATCGGAAATTATTTGTAACTTTCGACAAGTAGAACAATGAATGGAACAGGTAGACGGTTGAAATCTTTGTATATATTGCTTCTATATAGTCTAAGAAACATATATGCAAAGCATCCAAACAGTACAATTCGACAATTTTTTGTTCTTCAAGTTTAAGTGAACTACGAGCCCCATTGTTAATCCTTTAACGGAAATTAATTGTAACTTTCTACAAGTAGAACAATGATTGGAACACGTAGACGGTTGAAATCTTTGTATATATTGCTTCCATATAGTCTAAGAAACATATATGCAAAGTATCCAAACAGTACCATTCGCCAATTTTTTGTTCTTCAAGTTTAAGTGAACAATGAGCCCCAATGGTTAATCCTTTATCGGAAATTATTTGTAACTTTCGACAAGTAGAACAATGAATGGAACAGGTAGACGGTTGAAATCTTTGTATATATTGCTTCTATATAGTCTAAGAAACATATATGCAAAGCATCCAAACAGTACAATTCGCCAATTTATTGTTCTTCAAGTTTAAGTTAACAACGAGCCCCATTGTTAATCCTTTAAAGGAAATTATGTGTAAATTTCGACAAGTAGAACAATGATTGGAACACGTAGACGGTTGAAATCTTTGTATATATTGCTTCCATATAGTCTAAGAAACATGTACGCAAAGCATCCAAACAGTACCATTCGCAAATTTTTTGGTCTTCAAGTTTAAGTGAACAATGAGCCCCAATGGTTAATCCTTTATCGGAAATTATTTGTAATTTTCGACAAGTAGAACAATGAATGGAACAGGTAGACGGTTGAAATCTTTGTATATATTGCTTCTATATAGTCTAAGAAACATCTATGCAAAGCATCCAAACAGTACAATTCGCCAATTTTTTGTTCTTCAAGTTTAAGTGAACGACGAGCCCCATTGTTAATCCTTTAAAGGAAAATATTTGTAAATTTCGACAAGTAGAACAATGAATGGAACAGGTAGACGGTTGCAATCATTGTATATATTGCTTCTATATAGTCTAAGAAACATATATGCAAAGAATCCAAACAGTACAATTCGACAATTTTTTGTTCTTCAAGTTTAGTGAACAATGAGCCCCAATGGTTAATCCTTTATCGGAAATTATTTGTAATTTTCGACAAGTAGAACAATGAATGGAACAGGTAGACGGTTGAAATCTTTAAATCTTTATCTTAATATATGCAAAGCGTCCAAACAGTACAATTCGCCAATTATTTGATCTTCAATTTTAAGTGAACTACGAGCCCCATTGTTAATACTTTAACGGAAATTATTTGTAACTTGCGACAAGTAGAACAATGAGTGGAACAGGTAGCCGGTTGAAATCAACGTATATATTGCTTCCATATAGTCTAAGAAACATATACGCAAAGCATCCAAACAGTACCATGCGCCAATTTTTTGTTCTTCAAGTTTAAGTGAACAATGAGCCTCAATGGTTAATCCTTTATCGGAAATTATTTGTAATTTTCGACAAGTAGAGCAATGAATGGAACTAGTAGGCGGTTGAAATCTTTGTATATATTGCTTCTATATAATCTAAGAAACATATATGCAAAGCATCTAAACAGTAACAATCGCCAATTTTTTGATCTTCAAGTTTAAGTGAACAGCGAGCCCCATTGATAATCATGGAATAGAAATTATTTGTAACTTTCTACAAGTAGAACAATGAATAGTACAGGTAGACGGGTGAAATCTTTCTATATATTGCTTCTAAATAGTCTAAGAACACATCTATGCAAAGCATCCAAACAGTACAATTCGCCAATTTTTTGTTCTTCAAGTTTAAGTGAACTACGAGCCCCATTGTTAATCCTTTAAAGGAAATTATTTGTAAATTTCGACAAGTAGAACAATGAATGGATCATGTAGACGGTTGAAATCATTGTATATGTTGCTTCTATATAGTCTACGAAACATATATGCAAAGCATCCAAACAGTACAATTCGCCAATTTTTTGTTCTTCAAGTTTAAGTGAACAGCGAGCCCCATTGATAATCATGGAATAGAAATTATTTGTAACTTTCTACAAGTAGAACAATGAATAGTACAGGTAGACGGGTGAAATCTTTCTATATATTGCTTCTAAATAGTCTAAGAACATATCTATGCAAAGCATCCAAACAGTACAATTCGCCAATTTTTTGTTCTTCAAGTTTAAGTGAACTACGAGCCCCATTGTTAATCCTTTAAAGGAAATTATTTGTAAATTTCGACAAGTAGAACAATGAATGGATCATGTAGACGGTTGAAATCATTGTATATATTGCTTCTATATAGTCTACGAAACATATATGCAAAGCATCCAAACAGTACAATTCGCCAATTTTTTGTTCTTCAAGTTTAAGTGAACTACGAGCCCCATTGTTAATCCTTTAACGGAAATTAATTGTAACTTTCTACAAGTAGAACAATGATTGGAACACGTAGACGGTTGAAATCTTTGTATATATTGCTTCCATATAGTCTAAGAACACATCTATGCAAAGCATCCAAACAGTACAATTCGCCAATTTTTTGTTCTTCAAGTTTAAGTGAACAATGAGCCCCTTTGTTAATCCTTTATCGGAAATTATTTGTAACTTTCGACAAGTAGAACAATGAATGGAACAGGTAGACGGTTGAAATCCTTGTATATATTGCTTCCATATAGTCTAAGAAACATGTACGCAAAGCATCCAAACAGTACCATTCGCCAATTTTTTGTCCTTCAAGTTTAAGTGAACAATGAGCCCCTTTGTTAATCCTTTATCGGAAATTATTTGTAACTTTCGACAAGTAGAACAATGAATGGAACAGGTAGACGGTTGAAATCCTTGTATATATTGCTTCCATATAGTCTAAGAAACATGTACGCAAAGCATCCAAACAGTACCATTCGCCAATTTTTTGTTCTTCAAGTTTAAGTAAACTACGATCCCCATTGTTAATCCCTTAACGGAAATTATTTGTAAATTTCGACAAGTAGAACAGTGAATGGAACAGGTAGACGGCTGAAATCTTTGTATATATTGCTTCTATATAGTATCGGAAACATATATGCAAAGCATCCAAACAGTACAATTCGCCAATTTTTTGTTCTTCAAGTTTAAGTGAACAATGAGCCCCAATGGTTAATCCGTTATCGGAAATTATTTGTAGCTTTCGACAAGAAGAACAATGAATGGAACAGGTAGACGGTTGAAATCTTTGTATATATTGCTTCTATATAATCTAAGAAACATATATGCAAAGCATCTAAACAGTAACAATCGCCAATTTTTTGATCTTCAAGTTTAAGTGAACAGCGAGCCCCATTGATAATCATGAAATGGAAATTATTTGTAACTTTCTACAAGTAGAACAATGAATAGTACAGGTAGACGGGTGAAATCTTTCTATATATTGCTTTTAAATAGTCTAAGAAACATGTACGCAAAGCATCCAAACAGTACAATTCGCCAATTTTTTGTCCTTCAAGTTTAAGTGAACAATGAGCCCCATTGTTAATCCTTTATCGGAAATTATTTGTAACTTTCGACAAGTAGAACAATGAATCGAACAGGTAGACGGTTGAAATCTTTGTATATATTGCTTCTATATAGTCTAAGAAACATATATGCAAAGCATCCAAACAGTACCATTCGCCAATTTTTTGTTCATCAAGTTTAAGTGAACAATGAGCCCCATTGTTAATCCTTTATCGGAAATTGTTTGTAACTTTCGACAAGTAGAACAATGAATGGAACAGGTAGACGGTTGAAATCTTTGTATCTATTGCTTCCATATAGTCTAAGAAACATGTACGCAAAGCATCCAAACAGTACCATTCGCCAATTTTTTGTCCTTCAAGTTTAAGTGAACAATGAGCCCCATTGTTAATCCTTTATCGGAAATTATTTCTAACTTTCGAAAAGTAGAACAAGGAATCGAACAGGTAGACGGTAGAAATCTTTGTATATATTGCTTCTATATAGTCTAAGAAACATATATGGAAAGCATCCAAACAGTACCATTCGCCAATTTTTTGTTCATCAAGTTTAAGTGAACAATGAGCCCCATTGTTAATCCTTTATCGGAAATTGTTTGTAACTTTCGACAAGTAGAACATTGAATGGAACAGGTAGACGGTTGAAATCTTTGTATCTATTGCTTCTATATAGTATAAGAAACATATATTCAAAGCATCCAAACAGTACCATTCGCCAATTTTTTGTTCTTCAAGTTTAAGTGAACTACGAGCCCCATTGTTAATCCTTTAAAGGAAATTATTTGTAACTTTCGACAAGTAGAACAATGAATGGAACAGGTAGACTGTTGAAATCATTGTATATATTGCTTCTATGTAGTATAAGAAACATATATGCAAAGCATCCAAACAGTACAATTCGCCAATTTATTGTTCTTCAAGTTTAAGTTAACAACGAGCCCCATTGTTAATCCTTTAAAGGAAATTATGTGTAAATTTCGACAAGTACAACAATGATTGGAACACGTAGACGGTTGAAATCTTTGTATATATTGCTTCCATATAGTCTAAGAAACATGTACGCAAAGCATCCAAACAGTACCATTCGCCAATTTTTTGTTCTTCAAGTTTAAGTGAACAATGAGCCCCAATGGTTAATCCTTTATCGGAAATTATTTGTAATTTTCGACAAGTAGAACAATGAATCGAACAGGTAGACGGTTGAAATCATTGTATATATTGCTTCTATATAGTCTAAGAAACATATATGCAAAGCATCCAAACAGTACAATTCGCCAATTTTTTGTTCTTCAAGTTTAAGTGAACAATGAGCCCCATTGTTAATCCTTTAAAGGAAATTATTTGTAACTTTCGACAAGTAGAACAATGAATGGAACAGGTAGACGGTTGAAATCTTTGTATATATTGCTTCTATATAGTCTAAGAAACATATATGCAAAGCATCCAAACAGTACCATTCGCCACTTTTTTGTTCTTCAAGTTTAAGTGAACAACGAGCCCCATTGTTAATCCTTTAAAAGAAATTATTTGTAAATTTCGACAAGTAGAACAATGATTGGAACACGTAGATGGTTGAAATCTTTGTATATATTGCTTCCATATAGTCTAAGAAACATATATGCAAAGCATCCAAACAGTATAATTCGCCAATTTTTTGTTCTTCAAGTTTAAGTGGACAATGAGCCCCAATGGTTAATCCTTTATCGGAAATTATTTGTAAATTTCGACAAGTAGAACAATGAATGGAACAGGTAGCCGGTTGAAATCAATGTATATATTGCTTCTATATAGTCTAAGAAACATAAATGCAAAGCATCCAAACAGTACCATTCGCCAATTTCTTGATCTTCAAGTTTAAGTGAACTACGAGCCCCATTGTTAATCCCTTAACGGAAATTAATTGTAACTTTCTACAAGTAGAACAGTGATTGGAACACGTTGACGGTTGAAATCTTTGTATATATTGCTTCCATATAGTCTAAGAAACATGTACGCAAAGCATCCAAACAGTACAATTCGCCAATTTTTTGTTCTTCAAGTTTAAGTGAACTACGATCCCCATTGTTAATCCCTTAACGGAAATTATTTGTAACTTTCGACAAGTAGAACAATGAATGGAACAGGTAGACGGTTGAAATCTTTGTTTATATTGCTTCTATATAGTCTAAGAAACATATATGCAAAGCATCCAAACAGTACAATTCGCCAATTTATTGTTCTTCAAGTTTAAGTGAACAACGAGCCCCATTGTTAATGCTTTAAAGGAAATTATTTGTAACTTTCGACAAGTAGAACAATGAATGGAACAGGTAGACGGTTGAAATCTTTGTATATATTGCTTCTATATAGTCTAAGAAAAATATATGCAAAGCATCCAAACAGTACAATTCGCCAATTTTTTGTTCTTCAAGCTTAAGTGAACAATGAGCCCTAATGGTTAATCCTTTATCGGAAATTATTTGTAAATTTCGCCAAGTAGAACAATGAATGGAACAAGTAGCCGGTTGAAATCTTTGTATATATTGCTTCTATATAGTCTAAGAAACATATATGCAAAGCATCCAAACAGTATAATTCGCCAATTTTTTGTTCTTCAAGTTTAAGTGGACAATGAGCCCCAATGGTTAATCCTTTATCGGAAATTATTTGTAAATTTCGACAAGTAGAACAATGAATGGATCATGTAGACGGTTGAAAAAATTGTATATATTGCTTCTATATAGTCTACGAAACATATATGCAAAGCATCCAAGCAGTACAATTCGCCAATTTTTTGTACTTCAAGTGTTGGGGCGTGGTATTCGTATGCTTGAATTCGCCCTTTGAATTTAGCAATAACTTTCTTGGTTTTTTAAGTGGACTGTATTTTACAAATAGACTGAACAAACTTAACAAAGTGTGACTTATAATAATGAAACTGTTAACTTAGTTGCGACTAAGATATCCGGCTCGAAGACGCTACTCGTGCGCGGAGATGAGAGTAATATCCGAACGAGACGCTACTCGTGTACGGATAGATATGTATGTATGAAGTGCAGAGATGTGTACACAGGTTGAGAGTGTGTTTGTATCTGTTTTCGAAGTTCTTCGTGGAGCTCTTCCCCCGTTCTTTTCCCCTTCCGAGGGCACCTTACCGAACCGGATGTTGATTTGCGCGCCCTCGAAGTTGTGCGGAAAAGTGCGTTAATTGAAAGATGGGCGCGCCCTCTTTTTGGTGGCCGATAGAGCCGTATAGGCCTGTGGGGGAAGAAAGAGGCCCGCGGGAGGAGAAGGAGGCCCGCGGGAGGAGAAGGTGGCCCGCTCGAGGGTAAGGAGGCCCGCTCGAGGGTTGCTCGAGGGCCGAAGGATACGCTCCGGCGCGCCGAGTTTATTGCACGGCAATAACTATTGAGTCTTTGTCAAGTATGGAAAATAATCAAACTCGCAGGCGAGGATTTTCTTGGAAAAGGGGGCCCGCAGAAGTCGCACATCTGGCACTTCTGCGTCCCGTTATACTAAATGTTTTTCTCAAAAATAGTTGCCTGTTCGTCCGTGTAATAAACCTAATACATTAAGGGCTTAGGCCTTAACATCAAGTTTAAGTGAACTACGAGCCCCATTGTTAATCCTTTAACGGAAATTAATTGTAAATTTCGACAAGTAGAACAATGAATGGAACAGGTAGCCGGTTGAAATCTTTGTATATATTGCTTCTATATAGTCTAAGAAACATATATGCAAAGCATCCAAACAGTACAATTCGCCAATTTATTGTTCTTCAAGTTTAAGTGAACAACGAGCCCCATTGTTAATGCTTTAAAGGAAATTATTTGTAACTTTCGACAAGTAGAACAATGAATGGAACAGGTAGACGGTTGAAATCTTTGTATATATTGCTTCTATATAGTCTAAGAAAAATATATGCAAAGCATCCAAACAGTACAATTCGCCAATTTTTTGTTCTTCAAGTTTAAGTGAACAATGAGCCCTAATGGTTAATCCTTTATCGGAAATTATTTGTAAATTTCGCCAAGTAGAACAATGAATGGAACAAGTAGCCGGTTGAAATCAATGTATATATTGCTTCTATATAGTCTAAGAAACATAAATGCAAAGCATCCAAACAGTACCATTCGCCAATTTCTTGATCTTCAAGTTTAATTGAACTACGAGCCCCATTGTTAATCCCTTAACGGAAATTAATTGTAACTTTCTACAAGTAGAACAGTGATTGGAACACGTAGACGGTTGAAATCTTTGTATATATTGCTTCCATATAGTCTAAGAAACATGTACGCAAAGCATCCAAACAGTACAATTCGCCAATTTTTTGTTCTTCAAGTTTAAGTGAACTACGATCCCCATTGTTAATCCCTTAACGGAAATTATTTGTAACTTTCGACAAGTAGAACAATGAATGGAACAGGTAGACGGTTGAAATCTTTGTTTATATTGCTTCTATATAGTCTAAGAAACATATATGCAAAGCATCCAAACAGTACAATTCGCCAATTTATTGTTCTTCAAGTTTAAGTTAACAACGAGCCCCATTGTTAATCCTTTAAAGGAAATTATTTGTAATTTTCGACAAGTAGAACAATGAATGGAACTGGTAGACGGTTGAAATCTTTGTATATATTGCTTCTATATAATCTAAGAAACATATATGCAAAGCATCTAAACAGTAACAATCGCCAATTTTTTGATCTTCAAGTTTAAGTGAACAGCGAGCCCCATTGATAATCATGAAATGGAAATTATTTGTAACTTTCTACAAGTAGAACAATGAATAGTACAGGTAGACGGGTGAAATCTTTCTATATATTGCTTCTAAATAGTCTAAGAAACATATATGCAAAGCATCCAAACAGTACAATTCGCCAATTTTTTGTTCTTCAAGTTTAAGTGAACTACGAGCCCCATTGTTAATCCTTTAACGGAAATTATTTCTAACTTTCGACAAGTAGAACAATGAATGGAACAGGTAGATTGTTGAAATCATTGTATATATTGCGTCTATATAGTCTAAGAAACATATATGCAAAGCATCCAAACAGTACAATTCGCCAATTTTTTGTTCTTCAAGTTTAAGTGAACAATGAGCCCCATTGTTAATCCTTTAAAGGAAATTATTTGTAACTTTCGACAAGTAGAACAATGAGAGGAACAGGTAGACGGTTGAAATCTTTGTATATATTGCTTCTATATAGTCTACGAAACATGTATGCAAAGCATCCAAACAGTACAATTCGCCAATTTTTTGTTCTTCAAGTTTAAGTGAACAATGAGCCCCAATGGTTAATCCTTTATCGGTAATTATTTGTAACTTTCGACAAGTAGAACAATGAATGGAACAGGTAGACGGTTGAAATCCTTGTATATATTGCTTCCATATAGTCTAAGAAACATGTACGCAAAGCATCCAAACAGTACCATTCGCCAATTTTTTGTCCTTCAAGTTTAAGTGAACAATGAGCCCCATTGTTAATCCTTTACCGGAAATTATTTCTAACTTTCGACAAGTAGAACAATGAATCGAACAGGTAGATGGTTGAAATCTTTGTATGTGTTGCTTCTATATAGTCTAAGAAACATGTACGCAAAGCATCCAAACAGTACCATTCGCCAATTTTTTGTTCTTCAAGTTTAAGTGAACTGCGAGCTCCATTGTTAATCCTTTAAAGGAAATTATTTGTAATTTTCGACAAGTTGAACAATGAATGGAACAGGTAGACTGTTGAAAACATTGTATATATTGCTTCTATATAGTCTAAGAAATATTTATGCAAAGCATCCAAACAGTACAATTCGCCAATTTTTTGTTCTTCAAGTTTAAGTGAACAATGAGCCCCAATGGTTAATCCTTTAAAGGAAATTATTTGTAACTTTCGACAAGTAGAACAATGAATGGAACAGGTAGACGGTTGAAATCTTTGTATATATTGCTTCTATATAGTCTAAGAAACATATATGCAAAGCATCCAAACAGTACAATTCGCCAATTTATTGTTCTTCAAGTTTAAGTTAACAACGAGCCCCATTGTTAATCCTTTAAAGGAAATTATTTGTAATTTTCGACAAGTAGAACAATGAATGGAACTGGTAGACGGTTGGAAAAATTGTATATATTGCTTGTATATAGTCTACGAAACATATATGCAAAGCATCCAAACAGTACAATTCGCCAATTTTTTGTACTTCAAGTTTAAGTGAACAATGAGCCCCTTTGTTAATCCTTTATCGGAAATTATTTGTAACTTTCGACAAGTAGAACAATGAATAGATCATGTAGACGGTTGAAATCTTTGTATATATTGCTTCTATATAGTCTAAGAAAAATATATGCAAAGCATCCAAACAGTACAATTCGCCAATTTTTTGTTCTTCAAGTTTAAGTGAACAATGAGCCCTAATGGTTAATCCTTTATCGGAAATTATTTGTAAATTTCGCCAAGTAGAACAATGAATGGAACAGGTAGCCGGTTGAAATCTTTGTATATATTGCTTCTATATAGCCTAAGAAACATATGCAAAGCATCCAAACAGTATAATTCGCCAATTTTTTGTTCTTCAAGTTTAAGTGGACAATGAGCCCCAATGGTTAATCCTTTATCGGAAATTATTTGTAAATTTCGACAAGTAGAACAATGAATGGAACAGGTAGCCGGTTGAAATCAATGTATATATTGCTTCTTTATAGTCTAAGAAACATATATGCAAAGCATCCAAACAGTACCATTCGCCAATTTCTTGTTCTTCAAGTTTAAGTGAACAATGAGACCCATTGTTAATCCTTTATCGGAAATTATTTGTAACTTTCGACAAGTAGATCAATGAATGGAACAGGTAGACGGTTGAAATCTTTGTATATATTGCTTCTATATAGTCTAAGAAACATATATGCAAAGCATCCAAACAGTACAATTCGCTAATTTTTTGTTCTTCCAGTTTAAGTGAACAATGAGCCCCAATGGTTAATCCGTTATCGGAAATTATTTGTAGATTTCGACAAGTAGAACAATGAATGGAACAGGTAGACGGTTGAAATCTTTGTATATATTGCTTCTATATAATCTAAGAAACAAATATGCAAAGCATCCAAACAGTACAATTCGCCAATTATTTCATCTTCAAGTTTAAGTGAACTACGAGCCCCATTGTTAACACTTTAAAGGAAATTATTTGTAACTTGCGACAAGTAGAACAATGAGTGGAACAGGTAGACGGTTGAAATCAATGTATATATTGCTTCTATATAGTCTAAGAAACATATATGCAAAGCATCCAAACGGTACCATTCGCCAATTTTTTGTTCTTCAAGTTTAAGTGAACAATGAGCCCCTTTGTTAATCCTTTATCGGAAATTATTTGTAACTTTCGACAAGTAGAACAATGAATGGAACAGGTAGACGGTTGAAATCCTTGTATATATTGCTTCCATATAGTCTAAGAAACATGTACGCAAAGCATCCAAACAGTACCATTCGCCAATTTTTTGTCCTTCAAGTTTAAGTGAACAATGAGCCCCTTTGTTAATCCTTTATCGGAAATTATTTGTAACTTTCGACAAGTAGAACAATGAATGGAACAGGTAGACGGTTGAAATCCTTGTATATATTGCTTCCATATAGTCTAAGAAACATGTACGCAAAGCATCCAAACAGTACCATTCGCCAATTTTTTGTTCTTCAAGTTTAAGTAAACTACGATCCCCATTGTTAATCCCTTAACGGAAATTATTTGTAAATTTCGACAAGTAGAACAGTGAATGGAACAGGTAGACGGCTGAAATCTTTGTATATATTGCTTCTATATAGTATCGGAAACATATATGCAAAGCATCCAAACAGTACAATTCGCCAATTTTTTGTTCTTCAAGTTTAAGTGAACAATGAGCCCCAATGGTTAATCCGTTATCGGAAATTATTTGTAGCTTTCGACAAGAAGAACAATGAATGGAACAGGTAGACGGTTGAAATCTTTGTATATATTGCTTCTATATAATCTAAGAAACATATATGCAAAGCATCTAAACAGTAACAATCGCCAATTTTTTGATCTTCAAGTTTAAGTGAACAGCGAGCCCCATTGATAATCATGAAATGGAAATTATTTGTAACTTTCTACAAGTAGAACAATGAATAGTACAGGTAGACGGGTGAAATCTTTCTATATATTGCTTTTAAATAGTCTAAGAAACATGTACGCAAAGCATCCAAACAGTACAATTCGCCAATTTTTTGTCCTTCAAGTTTAAGTGAACAATGAGCCCCATTGTTAATCCTTTATCGGAAATTATTTGTAACTTTCGACAAGTAGAACAATGAATCGAACAGGTAGACGGTTGAAATCTTTGTATATATTGCTTCTATATAGTCTAAGAAACATATATGCAAAGCATCCAAACAGTACCATTCGCCAATTTTTTGTTCATCAAGTTTAAGTGAACAATGAGCCCCATTGTTATTCCTTTATCGGAAATTGTTTGTAACTTTCGACAAGTAGAACAATGAATGGAACAGGTAGACGGTTGAAATCTTTGTATCTATTGCTTCCATATAGTCTAAGAAACATGTACGCAAAGCATCCAAACAGTACCATTCGCCAATTTTTTGTCCTTCAAGTTTAAGTGAACAATGAGCCCCATTGTTAATCCTTTATCGGAAATTATTTCTAACTTTCGAAAAGTAGAACAAGGAATCGAACAGGTAGACGGTAGAAATCTTTGTATATATTGCTTCTATATAGTCTAAGAAACATATATGGAAAGCATCCAAACAGTACCATTCGCCAATTTTTTGTTCATCAAGTTTAAGTGAACAATGAGCCCCATTGTTAATCCTTTATCGGAAATTGTTTGTAACTTTCGACAAGTAGAACATTGAATGGAACAGGTAGACGGTTGAAATCTTTGTATCTATTGCTTCTATATAGTATAAGAAACATATATTCAAAGCATCCAAACAGTACCATTCGCCAATTTTTTGTTCTTCAAGTTTAAGTGAACTACGAGCCCCATTGTTAATCCTTTAAAGGAAATTATTTGTAACTTTCGACAAGTAGAACAATGAATGGAACAGGTAGACTGTTGAAATCATTGTATATATTGCTTCTATATAGTCTAAGAAACATATATGCAAAGCATCCAAACAGTACAATTCGCCAATTTTTTGTTCTTCAAGTTTAAGTAAACTACGATCCCCATTGTTAATCCCTTAACGGAAATTATTTGTAACTTTCGACAAGTAGAACAGTGAATGGAACAGGTAGACGGTTGAAATCTTTGTATATATTGCTTCTATATAGTATCGGAAACATATATGCAAAGCATCCAAACAGTACAATTCGCCAATTTTTTGTTCTACAAGTTTAAGTGAATAATGAGCCCCAATGGTTAATCCGTTATCGGAAATTATTTGTAGCTTTCGACAAGTAGAACAATGAATGGAACAGGTAGACGGTTGAAATCTTTGTATATATTGCTTCTATATAATCTAAGAAACACATATGCAAAGCATCTAAACAGTAACAATCGCCAATTTTTTGATCTTCAAGTTTAAGTGAACAGCGAGCCCCATTCATAATCCTTTAAAGGAAATTATTTGTAAATTTCGATAAGTAGAACAATGAATGGAACAGGTAGACTGTTGAAATCATTGTATATATTGCTTCTATGTAGTATAAGAAACATATATGCAAAGCATCCAAACAGTACAATTCGCCAATTTATTGTTCTTCAAGTTTAAGTTAACAACGAGCCCCATTGTTAATCCTTTAAAGGAAATTATGTGTAAATTTCGACAAGTACAACAATGATTGGAACACGTAGACGGTTGAAATCTTTGTATATATTGCTTCCATATAGTCTAAGAAACATGTACGCAAAGCATCCAAACAGTACCATTCGCCAATTTTTTGTTCTTCAAGTTTAAGTGAACAATGAGCCCCAATGGTTAATCCTTTATCGGAAATTATTTGTAATTTTCGACAAGTAGAACAATGAATCGAACAGGTAGACGGTTGAAATCATTGTATATATTGCTTCTATATAGTCTAAGAAACATATATGCAAAGCATCCAAACAGTACAATTCGCCAATTTTTTGTTCTTCAAGTTTAAGTGAACAATGAGCCCCATTGTTAATCCTTTAAAGGAAATTATTTGTAACTTTCGACAAGTAGAACAATGAATGGAACAGGTAGACGGTTGAAATCTTTGTATATATTGCTTCTATATAGTCTAAGAAACATATATGCAAAGCATCCAAACAGTACCATTCGCCACTTTTTTGTTCTTCAAGTTTAAGTGAACAACGAGCCCCATTGTTAATCCTTTAAAAGAAATTATTTGTAAATTTCGACAAGTAGAACAATGATTGGAACACGTAGATGGTTGAAATCTTTGTATATATTGCTTCCATATAGTCTAAGAAACATGTACGCAAAGCATCCAAACAGTACCATTCGCCAATTTTTTGTTCTTCAAGTTTAAGTGAACAATGAGCCCCAATGGTTAATCCTTTATCGGAAATTATTTGTAATTTTCGACAAGTAGAACAATGAATGGAACAGTTAGACGGTTGAAATATTTGTATATATTGCTTCTATATAATCTAAGAAACATATATGCAAAGCATCTAAACAGTAACAATCGCCAATTTTTTGATCTTCAAGTTTAAGTGAACAGCGAGCCCCATTGTTAATCATGAAATGGAAATTATTTGTAACTTTCTACAAGTAGAACAATGAATAGTACAGGTAGACGGGTGAAATCTTTCTATATATTGCTTCTAAATAGTCTAAGAAACATCTATGCAAAGCATCCAAACAGTACAATTCGCCAATTTTTTGTTCTTCAAGTTTAAGTGAACTACGAGCCCCATTGTTAATCCTTTAAAGGAAATTATTTGTAAATTTCGACAAGTAGAACAATGAATGGATCATGTAGACGGTTGAAAAAATTGTATATATTGCTTCTATATAGTCTACGAAACATATATGCAAAGCATCCAAGCAGTACAATTCGCCAATTTTTTGTACTTCAAGTGTTGGGGCGTGGTATTCGTATGCTTGAATTCGCCCTTTGAATTTAGCAATAACTTTCTTGGTTTTTTAAGTGGACTGTATTTTACAAATAGACTGAACAAACTTAACAAAGTGTGACTTATAATAATGAAACTGTTAACTTAGTTGCGACTAAGATATCCGGCTCGAAGACGCTACTCGTGCGCGGAGATGAGAGTAATATCCGAACGAGACGCTACTCGTGTACGGATAGATATGTATGTATGAAGTGCAGAGATGTGTACACAGGTTGAGAGTGTGTTTGTATCTGTTTTCGAAGTTCTTCGTGGAGCTCTTCCCCCGTTCTTTTCCCCTTCCGAGGGCACCTTACCGAACCGGATGTTGATTTGCGCGCCCTCGAAGTTGTGCGGAAAAGTGCGTTAATTGAAAGATGGGCGCGCCCTCTTTTTGGTGGCCGATAGAGCCGTATAGGCCTGTGGGGGAAGAAAGAGGCCCGCGGGAGGAGAAGGAGGCCCGCGGGAGGAGAAGGTGGCCCGCTCGAGGGTAAGGAGGCCCGCTCGAGGGTTGCTCGAGGGCCGAAGGATACGCTCCGGCGCGCCGAGTTTATTGCACGGCAATAACTATTGAGTCTTTGTCAAGTATGGAAAATAATCAAACTCGCAGGCGAGGATTTTCTTGGAAAAGGGGGCCCGCAGAAGTCGCACATCTGGCACTTCTGCGTCCCGTTATACTAAATGTTTTTCTCAAAAATAGTTGCCTGTTCGTCCGTGTAATAAACCTAATACATTAAGGGCTTAGGCCTTAACATCAAGTTTAAGTGAACTACGAGCCCCATTGTTAATCCTTTAACGGAAATTAATTGTAAATTTCGACAAGTAGAACAATGAATGGAACAGGTAGCCGGTTGAAATCTTTGTATATATTGCTTCTATATAGTCTAAGAAACATATATGCAAAGCATCCAAACAGTACAATTCGCCAATTTATTGTTCTTCAAGTTTAAGTGAACAACGAGCCCCATTGTTAATGCTTTAAAGGAAATTATTTGTAACTTTCGACAAGTAGAACAATGAATGGAACAGGTAGACGGTTGAAATCTTTGTATATATTGCTTCTATATAGTCTAAGAAAAATATATGCAAAGCATCCAAACAGTACAATTCGCCAATTTTTTGTTCTTCAAGTTTAAGTGAACAATGAGCCCTAATGGTTAATCCTTTATCGGAAATTATTTGTAAATTTCGCCAAGTAGAACAATGAATGGAACAAGTAGCCGGTTGAAATCAATGTATATATTGCTTCTATATAGTCTAAGAAACATAAATGCAAAGCATCCAAACAGTACCATTCGCCAATTTCTTGATCTTCAAGTTTAATTGAACTACGAGCCCCATTGTTAATCCCTTAACGGAAATTAATTGTAACTTTCTACAAGTAGAACAGTGATTGGAACACGTAGACGGTTGAAATCTTTGTATATATTGCTTCCATATAGTCTAAGAAACATGTACGCAAAGCATCCAAACAGTACAATTCGCCAATTTTTTGTTCTTCAAGTTTAAGTGAACTACGATCCCCATTGTTAATCCCTTAACGGAAATTATTTGTAACTTTCGACAAGTAGAACAATGAATGGAACAGGTAGACGGTTGAAATCTTTGTTTATATTGCTTCTATATAGTCTAAGAAACATATATGCAAAGCATCCAAACAGTACAATTCGCCAATTTATTGTTCTTCAAGTTTAAGTTAACAACGAGCCCCATTGTTAATCCTTTAAAGGAAATTATTTGTAATTTTCGACAAGTAGAACAATGAATGGAACTGGTAGACGGTTGAAATCTTTGTATATATTGCTTCTATATAATCTAAGAAACATATATGCAAAGCATCTAAACAGTAACAATCGCCAATTTTTTGATCTTCAAGTTTAAGTGAACAGCGAGCCCCATTGATAATCATGAAATGGAAATTATTTGTAACTTTCTACAAGTAGAACAATGAATAGTACAGGTAGACGGGTGAAATCTTTCTATATATTGCTTCTAAATAGTCTAAGAAACATATATGCAAAGCATCCAAACAGTACAATTCGCCAATTTTTTGTTCTTCAAGTTTAAGTGAACTACGAGCCCCATTGTTAATCCTTTAACGGAAATTATTTCTAACTTTCGACAAGTAGAACAATGAATGGAACAGGTAGATTGTTGAAATCATTGTATATATTGCGTCTATATAGTCTAAGAAACATATATGCAAAGCATCCAAACAGTACAATTCGCCAATTTTTTGTTCTTCAAGTTTAAGTGAACAATGAGCCCCATTGTTAATCCTTTAAAGGAAATTATTTGTAACTTTCGACAAGTAGAACAATGAGAGGAACAGGTAGACGGTTGAAATCTTTGTATATATTGCTTCTATATAGTCTACGAAACATGTATGCAAAGCATCCAAACAGTACAATTCGCCAATTTTTTGTTCTTCAAGTTTAAGTGAACAATGAGCCCCAATGGTTAATCCTTTATCGGTAATTATTTGTAACTTTCGACAAGTAGAACAATGAATGGAACAGGTAGACGGTTGAAATCCTTGTATATATTGCTTCCATATAGTCTAAGAAACATGTACGCAAAGCATCCAAACAGTACCATTCGCCAATTTTTTGTCCTTCAAGTTTAAGTGAACAATGAGCCCCATTGTTAATCCTTTACCGGAAATTATTTCTAACTTTCGACAAGTAGAACAATGAATCGAACAGGTAGATGGTTGAAATCTTTGTATGTGTTGCTTCTATATAGTCTAAGAAACATGTACGCAAAGCATCCAAACAGTACCATTCGCCAATTTTTTGTTCTTCAAGTTTAAGTGAACTGCGAGCTCCATTGTTAATCCTTTAAAGGAAATTATTTGTAATTTTCGACAAGTTGAACAATGAATGGAACAGGTAGACTGTTGAAAACATTGTATATATTGCTTCTATATAGTCTAAGAAATATTTATGCAAAGCATCCAAACAGTACAATTCGCCAATTTTTTGTTCTTCAAGTTTAAGTGAACAATGAGCCCCAATGGTTAATCCTTTAAAGGAAATTATTTGTAACTTTCGACAAGTAGAACAATGAATGGAACAGGTAGACGGTTGAAATCTTTGTATATATTGCTTCTATATAGTCTAAGAAACATATATGCAAAGCATCCAAACAGTACAATTCGCCAATTTATTGTTCTTCAAGTTTAAGTTAACAACGAGCCCCATTGTTAATCCTTTAAAGGAAATTATTTGTAATTTTCGACAAGTAGAACAATGAATGGAACTGGTAGACGGTTGGAAAAATTGTATATATTGCTTGTATATAGTCTACGAAACATATATGCAAAGCATCCAAACAGTACAATTCGCCAATTTTTTGTACTTCAAGTTTAAGTGAACAATGAGCCCCTTTGTTAATCCTTTATCGGAAATTATTTGTAACTTTCGACAAGTAGAACAATGAATAGATCATGTAGACGGTTGAAATCTTTGTATATATTGCTTCTATATAGTCTAAGAAAAATATATGCAAAGCATCCAAACAGTACAATTCGCCAATTTTTTGTTCTTCAAGTTTAAGTGAACAATGAGCCCTAATGGTTAATCCTTTATCGGAAATTATTTGTAAATTTCGCCAAGTAGAACAATGAATGGAACAGGTAGCCGGTTGAAATCTTTGTATATATTGCTTCTATATAGCCTAAGAAACATATGCAAAGCATCCAAACAGTATAATTCGCCAATTTTTTGTTCTTCAAGTTTAAGTGGACAATGAGCCCCAATGGTTAATCCTTTATCGGAAATTATTTGTAAATTTCGACAAGTAGAACAATGAATGGAACAGGTAGCCGGTTGAAATCAATGTATATATTGCTTCTTTATAGTCTAAGAAACATATATGCAAAGCATCCAAACAGTACCATTCGCCAATTTCTTGTTCTTCAAGTTTAAGTGAACAATGAGACCCATTGTTAATCCTTTATCGGAAATTATTTGTAACTTTCGACAAGTAGATCAATGAATGGAACAGGTAGACGGTTGAAATCTTTGTATATATTGCTTCTATATAGTCTAAGAAACATATATGCAAAGCATCCAAACAGTACAATTCGCTAATTTTTTGTTCTTCCAGTTTAAGTGAACAATGAGCCCCAATGGTTAATCCGTTATCGGAAATTATTTGTAGATTTCGACAAGTAGAACAATGAATGGAACAGGTAGACGGTTGAAATCTTTGTATATATTGCTTCTATATAATCTAAGAAACAAATATGCAAAGCATCCAAACAGTACAATTCGCCAATTATTTCATCTTCAAGTTTAAGTGAACTACGAGCCCCATTGTTAACACTTTAAAGGAAATTATTTGTAACTTGCGACAAGTAGAACAATGAGTGGAACAGGTAGACGGTTGAAATCAATGTATATATTGCTTCTATATAGTCTAAGAAACATATATGCAAAGCATCCAAACGGTACCATTCGCCAATTTTTTGTTCTTCAAGTTTAAGTGAACAATGAGCCCCTTTGTTAATCCTTTATCGGAAATTATTTGTAACTTTCGACAAGTAGAACAATGAATGGAACAGGTAGACGGTTGAAATCCTTGTATATATTGCTTCCATATAGTCTAAGAAACATGTACGCAAAGCATCCAAACAGTACCATTCGCCAATTTTTTGTCCTTCAAGTTTAAGTGAACAATGAGCCCCTTTGTTAATCCTTTATCGGAAATTATTTGTAACTTTCGACAAGTAGAACAATGAATGGAACAGGTAGACGGTTGAAATCCTTGTATATATTGCTTCCATATAGTCTAAGAAACATGTACGCAAAGCATCCAAACAGTACCATTCGCCAATTTTTTGTTCTTCAAGTTTAAGTAAACTACGATCCCCATTGTTAATCCCTTAACGGAAATTATTTGTAAATTTCGACAAGTAGAACAGTGAATGGAACAGGTAGACGGCTGAAATCTTTGTATATATTGCTTCTATATAGTATCGGAAACATATATGCAAAGCATCCAAACAGTACAATTCGCCAATTTTTTGTTCTTCAAGTTTAAGTGAACAATGAGCCCCAATGGTTAATCCGTTATCGGAAATTATTTGTAGCTTTCGACAAGAAGAACAATGAATGGAACAGGTAGACGGTTGAAATCTTTGTATATATTGCTTCTATATAATCTAAGAAACATATATGCAAAGCATCTAAACAGTAACAATCGCCAATTTTTTGATCTTCAAGTTTAAGTGAACAGCGAGCCCCATTGATAATCATGAAATGGAAATTATTTGTAACTTTCTACAAGTAGAACAATGAATAGTACAGGTAGACGGGTGAAATCTTTCTATATATTGCTTTTAAATAGTCTAAGAAACATGTACGCAAAGCATCCAAACAGTACAATTCGCCAATTTTTTGTCCTTCAAGTTTAAGTGAACAATGAGCCCCATTGTTAATCCTTTATCGGAAATTATTTGTAACTTTCGACAAGTAGAACAATGAATCGAACAGGTAGACGGTTGAAATCTTTGTATATATTGCTTCTATATAGTCTAAGAAACATATATGCAAAGCATCCAAACAGTACCATTCGCCAATTTTTTGTTCATCAAGTTTAAGTGAACAATGAGCCCCATTGTTATTCCTTTATCGGAAATTGTTTGTAACTTTCGACAAGTAGAACAATGAATGGAACAGGTAGACGGTTGAAATCTTTGTATCTATTGCTTCCATATAGTCTAAGAAACATGTACGCAAAGCATCCAAACAGTACCATTCGCCAATTTTTTGTCCTTCAAGTTTAAGTGAACAATGAGCCCCATTGTTAATCCTTTATCGGAAATTATTTCTAACTTTCGAAAAGTAGAACAAGGAATCGAACAGGTAGACGGTAGAAATCTTTGTATATATTGCTTCTATATAGTCTAAGAAACATATATGGAAAGCATCCAAACAGTACCATTCGCCAATTTTTTGTTCATCAAGTTTAAGTGAACAATGAGCCCCATTGTTAATCCTTTATCGGAAATTGTTTGTAACTTTCGACAAGTAGAACATTGAATGGAACAGGTAGACGGTTGAAATCTTTGTATCTATTGCTTCTATATAGTATAAGAAACATATATTCAAAGCATCCAAACAGTACCATTCGCCAATTTTTTGTTCTTCAAGTTTAAGTGAACTACGAGCCCCATTGTTAATCCTTTAAAGGAAATTATTTGTAACTTTCGACAAGTAGAACAATGAATGGAACAGGTAGACTGTTGAAATCATTGTATATATTGCTTCTATATAGTCTAAGAAACATATATGCAAAGCATCCAAACAGTACAATTCGCCAATTTTTTGTTCTTCAAGTTTAAGTAAACTACGATCCCCATTGTTAATCCCTTAACGGAAATTATTTGTAACTTTCGACAAGTAGAACAGTGAATGGAACAGGTAGACGGTTGAAATCTTTGTATATATTGCTTCTATATAGTATCGGAAACATATATGCAAAGCATCCAAACAGTACAATTCGCCAATTTTTTGTTCTACAAGTTTAAGTGAATAATGAGCCCCAATGGTTAATCCGTTATCGGAAATTATTTGTAGCTTTCGACAAGTAGAACAATGAATGGAACAGGTAGACGGTTGAAATCTTTGTATATATTGCTTCTATATAATCTAAGAAACACATATGCAAAGCATCTAAACAGTAACAATCGCCAATTTTTTGATCTTCAAGTTTAAGTGAACAGCGAGCCCCATTCATAATCCTTTAAAGGAAATTATTTGTAAATTTCGATAAGTAGAACAATGAATGGAACAGGTAGACTGTTGAAATCATTGTATATATTGCTTCTATGTAGTATAAGAAACATATATGCAAAGCATCCAAACAGTACAATTCGCCAATTTATTGTTCTTCAAGTTTAAGTTAACAACGAGCCCCATTGTTAATCCTTTAAAGGAAATTATGTGTAAATTTCGACAAGTACAACAATGATTGGAACACGTAGACGGTTGAAATCTTTGTATATATTGCTTCCATATAGTCTAAGAAACATGTACGCAAAGCATCCAAACAGTACCATTCGCCAATTTTTTGTTCTTCAAGTTTAAGTGAACAATGAGCCCCAATGGTTAATCCTTTATCGGAAATTATTTGTAATTTTCGACAAGTAGAACAATGAATCGAACAGGTAGACGGTTGAAATCATTGTATATATTGCTTCTATATAGTCTAAGAAACATATATGCAAAGCATCCAAACAGTACAATTCGCCAATTTTTTGTTCTTCAAGTTTAAGTGAACAATGAGCCCCATTGTTAATCCTTTAAAGGAAATTATTTGTAACTTTCGACAAGTAGAACAATGAATGGAACAGGTAGACGGTTGAAATCTTTGTATATATTGCTTCTATATAGTCTAAGAAACATATATGCAAAGCATCCAAACAGTACCATTCGCCACTTTTTTGTTCTTCAAGTTTAAGTGAACAACGAGCCCCATTGTTAATCCTTTAAAAGAAATTATTTGTAAATTTCGACAAGTAGAACAATGATTGGAACACGTAGATGGTTGAAATCTTTGTATATATTGCTTCCATATAGTCTAAGAAACATGTACGCAAAGCATCCAAACAGTACCATTCGCCAATTTTTTGTTCTTCAAGTTTAAGTGAACAATGAGCCCCAATGGTTAATCCTTTATCGGAAATTATTTGTAATTTTCGACAAGTAGAACAATGAATGGAACAGTTAGACGGTTGAAATATTTGTATATATTGCTTCTATATAATCTAAGAAACATATATGCAAAGCATCTAAACAGTAACAATCGCCAATTTTTTGATCTTCAAGTTTAAGTGAACAGCGAGCCCCATTGTTAATCATGAAATGGAAATTATTTGTAACTTTCTACAAGTAGAACAATGAATAGTACAGGTAGACGGGTGAAATCTTTCTATATATTGCTTCTAAATAGTCTAAGAAACATCTATGCAAAGCATCCAAACAGTACAATTCGCCAATTTTTTGTTCTTCAAGTTTAAGTGAACTACGAGCCCCATTGTTAATCCTTTAAAGGAAATTATTTGTAAATTTCGACAAGTAGAACAATGAATGGATCATGTAGACGGTTGAAAAAATTGTATATATTGCTTCTATATAGTCTACGAAACATATATGCAAAGCATCCAAGCAGTACAATTCGCCAATTTTTTGTACTTCAAGTGTTGGGGCGTGGTATTCGTATGCTTGAATTCGCCCTTTGAATTTAGCAATAACTTTCTTGGTTTTTTAAGTGGACTGTATTTTACAAATAGACTGAACAAACTTAACAAAGTGTGACTTATAATAATGAAACTGTTAACTTAGTTGCGACTAAGATATCCGGCTCGAAGACGCTACTCGTGCGCGGAGATGAGAGTAATATCCGAACGAGACGCTACTCGTGTACGGATAGATATGTATGTATGAAGTGCAGAGATGTGTACACAGGTTGAGAGTGTGTTTGTATCTGTTTTCGAAGTTCTTCGTGGAGCTCTTCCCCCGTTCTTTTCCCCTTCCGAGGGCACCTTACCGAACCGGATGTTGATTTGCGCGCCCTCGAAGTTGTGCGGAAAAGTGCGTTAATTGAAAGATGGGCGCGCCCTCTTTTTGGTGGCCGATAGAGCCGTATAGGCCTGTGGGGGAAGAAAGAGGCCCGCGGGAGGAGAAGGAGGCCCGCGGGAGGAGAAGGTGGCCCGCTCGAGGGTAAGGAGGCCCGCTCGAGGGTTGCTCGAGGGCCGAAGGATACGCTCCGGCGCGCCGAGTTTATTGCACGGCAATAACTATTGAGTCTTTGTCAAGTATGGAAAATAATCAAACTCGCAGGCGAGGATTTTCTTGGAAAAGGGGGCCCGCAGAAGTCGCACATCTGGCACTTCTGCGTCCCGTTATACTAAATGTTTTTCTCAAAAATAGTTGCCTGTTCGTCCGTGTAATAAACCTAATACATTAAGGGCTTAGGCCTTAACATCAAGTTTAAGTGAACTACGAGCCCCATTGTTAATCCTTTAACGGAAATTAATTGTAAATTTCGACAAGTAGAACAATGAATGGAACAGGTAGCCGGTTGAAATCTTTGTATATATTGCTTCTATATAGTCTAAGAAACATATATGCAAAGCATCCAAACAGTACAATTCGCCAATTTATTGTTCTTCAAGTTTAAGTGAACAACGAGCCCCATTGTTAATGCTTTAAAGGAAATTATTTGTAACTTTCGACAAGTAGAACAATGAATGGAACAGGTAGACGGTTGAAATCTTTGTATATATTGCTTCTATATAGTCTAAGAAAAATATATGCAAAGCATCCAAACAGTACAATTCGCCAATTTTTTGTTCTTCAAGTTTAAGTGAACAATGAGCCCTAATGGTTAATCCTTTATCGGAAATTATTTGTAAATTTCGCCAAGTAGAACAATGAATGGAACAAGTAGCCGGTTGAAATCAATGTATATATTGCTTCTATATAGTCTAAGAAACATAAATGCAAAGCATCCAAACAGTACCATTCGCCAATTTCTTGATCTTCAAGTTTAATTGAACTACGAGCCCCATTGTTAATCCCTTAACGGAAATTAATTGTAACTTTCTACAAGTAGAACAGTGATTGGAACACGTAGACGGTTGAAATCTTTGTATATATTGCTTCCATATAGTCTAAGAAACATGTACGCAAAGCATCCAAACAGTACAATTCGCCAATTTTTTGTTCTTCAAGTTTAAGTGAACTACGATCCCCATTGTTAATCCCTTAACGGAAATTATTTGTAACTTTCGACAAGTAGAACAATGAATGGAACAGGTAGACGGTTGAAATCTTTGTTTATATTGCTTCTATATAGTCTAAGAAACATATATGCAAAGCATCCAAACAGTACAATTCGCCAATTTATTGTTCTTCAAGTTTAAGTTAACAACGAGCCCCATTGTTAATCCTTTAAAGGAAATTATTTGTAATTTTCGACAAGTAGAACAATGAATGGAACTGGTAGACGGTTGAAATCTTTGTATATATTGCTTCTATATAATCTAAGAAACATATATGCAAAGCATCTAAACAGTAACAATCGCCAATTTTTTGATCTTCAAGTTTAAGTGAACAGCGAGCCCCATTGATAATCATGAAATGGAAATTATTTGTAACTTTCTACAAGTAGAACAATGAATAGTACAGGTAGACGGGTGAAATCTTTCTATATATTGCTTCTAAATAGTCTAAGAAACATATATGCAAAGCATCCAAACAGTACAATTCGCCAATTTTTTGTTCTTCAAGTTTAAGTGAACTACGAGCCCCATTGTTAATCCTTTAACGGAAATTATTTCTAACTTTCGACAAGTAGAACAATGAATGGAACAGGTAGATTGTTGAAATCATTGTATATATTGCGTCTATATAGTCTAAGAAACATATATGCAAAGCATCCAAACAGTACAATTCGCCAATTTTTTGTTCTTCAAGTTTAAGTGAACAATGAGCCCCATTGTTAATCCTTTAAAGGAAATTATTTGTAACTTTCGACAAGTAGAACAATGAGAGGAACAGGTAGACGGTTGAAATCTTTGTATATATTGCTTCTATATAGTCTACGAAACATGTATGCAAAGCATCCAAACAGTACAATTCGCCAATTTTTTGTTCTTCAAGTTTAAGTGAACAATGAGCCCCAATGGTTAATCCTTTATCGGTAATTATTTGTAACTTTCGACAAGTAGAACAATGAATGGAACAGGTAGACGGTTGAAATCCTTGTATATATTGCTTCCATATAGTCTAAGAAACATGTACGCAAAGCATCCAAACAGTACCATTCGCCAATTTTTTGTCCTTCAAGTTTAAGTGAACAATGAGCCCCATTGTTAATCCTTTACCGGAAATTATTTCTAACTTTCGACAAGTAGAACAATGAATCGAACAGGTAGATGGTTGAAATCTTTGTATGTGTTGCTTCTATATAGTCTAAGAAACATGTACGCAAAGCATCCAAACAGTACCATTCGCCAATTTTTTGTTCTTCAAGTTTAAGTGAACTGCGAGCTCCATTGTTAATCCTTTAAAGGAAATTATTTGTAATTTTCGACAAGTTGAACAATGAATGGAACAGGTAGACTGTTGAAAACATTGTATATATTGCTTCTATATAGTCTAAGAAATATTTATGCAAAGCATCCAAACAGTACAATTCGCCAATTTTTTGTTCTTCAAGTTTAAGTGAACAATGAGCCCCAATGGTTAATCCTTTAAAGGAAATTATTTGTAACTTTCGACAAGTAGAACAATGAATGGAACAGGTAGACGGTTGAAATCTTTGTATATATTGCTTCTATATAGTCTAAGAAACATATATGCAAAGCATCCAAACAGTACAATTCGCCAATTTATTGTTCTTCAAGTTTAAGTTAACAACGAGCCCCATTGTTAATCCTTTAAAGGAAATTATTTGTAATTTTCGACAAGTAGAACAATGAATGGAACTGGTAGACGGTTGGAAAAATTGTATATATTGCTTGTATATAGTCTACGAAACATATATGCAAAGCATCCAAACAGTACAATTCGCCAATTTTTTGTACTTCAAGTTTAAGTGAACAATGAGCCCCTTTGTTAATCCTTTATCGGAAATTATTTGTAACTTTCGACAAGTAGAACAATGAATAGATCATGTAGACGGTTGAAATCTTTGTATATATTGCTTCTATATAGTCTAAGAAAAATATATGCAAAGCATCCAAACAGTACAATTCGCCAATTTTTTGTTCTTCAAGTTTAAGTGAACAATGAGCCCTAATGGTTAATCCTTTATCGGAAATTATTTGTAAATTTCGCCAAGTAGAACAATGAATGGAACAGGTAGCCGGTTGAAATCTTTGTATATATTGCTTCTATATAGCCTAAGAAACATATGCAAAGCATCCAAACAGTATAATTCGCCAATTTTTTGTTCTTCAAGTTTAAGTGGACAATGAGCCCCAATGGTTAATCCTTTATCGGAAATTATTTGTAAATTTCGACAAGTAGAACAATGAATGGAACAGGTAGCCGGTTGAAATCAATGTATATATTGCTTCTTTATAGTCTAAGAAACATATATGCAAAGCATCCAAACAGTACCATTCGCCAATTTCTTGTTCTTCAAGTTTAAGTGAACAATGAGACCCATTGTTAATCCTTTATCGGAAATTATTTGTAACTTTCGACAAGTAGATCAATGAATGGAACAGGTAGACGGTTGAAATCTTTGTATATATT